>CACSLK010023397.1:10306111-10316496 GCA_902706635.1 Striga hermonthica
GGCCTAGACGCCCAACAAAGGACCAAACAAAAACAGAGACTAACAACTAAACAACAACACAGAGAGAGATAGAACCACTGCAGACGCCTAACTCTAAATCTCCTGCGCAGAAAAAAGAAGAAAAACTAATTACAAAGCACAAAAGACCTGCCAATCTCTGATTGCATTACTAAGTACAATTTGAGTTGGCAGTTTAGTCCCCTCAAATAACCAGAGATTTCTCGAACGCCAAAGCCACCACAACATGTAAGTGGTGAGCTGGATTCGAGCTTCAGCAACATCATCCATACTACAAGAGCAAATTTGTCTCCACCAAGAACAGAAGGTAATACTTGGGTCTTGTAGATCATTCCAGTGGACAGGGCCAGTATCCCAAAGTCTTCTAGCATTAGTACAGTGAAAGAAAATGTGTTCAATAGACTCGGGTTCTTCTCCACATGATTGGTAGATGACATCAATGTCCAAGCCTTTCAGAACAAGTGCAGTTTTAACAGGCAGAGCCTTAGAGTAGCATTTCCAAATCAGATGTTTGATTTTTGAATGAACCTTAAGTTTCCAAGTTCTGGATCTCATAGCTTTGGTTGCCTTGGAGTTAGAACTCCCCTCTGGAATATCAAGGCTTTGTATCTTTCTCAGAAGCAAGTCAGAATAGATAGAAGAAACTGAGAATTTGCCTTTTCTGTGAAGGCTCCAAACTAACATGTCTGGCCTATCAGGGTTCAGCGAATTGATCTTCAAAATTGCATTGCTATCTTCTGCACCAAATAAGTGATTTACCAGCCAAGTATTCCAGCATGTCCCATTGTTATCAAGGAGCTCTTTCACCCAGACAATATGACCTCTGGCAATAGGCAGCATCTCAGGTCTCAACTTTCCCAGATTAGGAACCCAGTTGGCTTGTTCTATTTTAGTACTTGCACCATCTCTCACAACAATTCTGTAGCCTCTAGCAAACTCAGGTAGAACAGACAGCCAGCAGTTCCACAACCATGAACTGTGTTGGGATTTACTTGCCTCAAAAATGGAGGAAGAAGGAAAGTATCTATCTTTTAAAACTTGGCTAACCAGCAGATCAGGTTGGGAGGAGATTCTCCAAAGTTGCTTACATATCAAAGCTTTGTTAAAGAGCAGCACATCCATGAATCCAAGACCACCTTCATTATTAGGGATTGATAAGGAATTCCAGGATTTCCAATGCAAACCCTTTCATGTTGATCACCCTTACTCCACCAAAAAAGAGCACAGAGTCTAGAAATTTCCTTGGCTACAGATATAGGAATCTTGAAACAAGCCATTGTAAAAATTGGAAGGGCACTTAAAACAGCTTTTATTAGAACTTCTTTCCCAGCAGCAGCTAACAATTTATTTTTCCAGCTAGTTAATTTAGCTCTGACTGCTTCTAAAACATACTCAAAAGCCTCCTTTTTGGACTTTCCAATCCCCAGAGGAAGTCCAAGATATCTACAGGAATGATGAGGTTTGATACCAAGCAAGCTGTTGCAAATGCTGTGTTGTAAGGGAATTGGAGTGTTCTTACTGAAGATAATTGTGGATTTACCCCAGTGAACTTTTTGACCAGTGAACAGCCAATACCTGTCCAAAATAGATTTGAGCACTTAGGTTTGATCCACCCCTGCTTTGCAAAAGAATAGAGCATCATCTGCAAACAATAAGTGAGAAAATGTGGGGCCTTCCCTTGACAGTTTAATCCCAGACAGAGAGCCATTATCCACAGCATCTTTGATCATGGCAGAGAGCATTTCGGCAATAATAAGAAATAAGTAGGGGGAAAGAGGATCTCCTTGCCGAATTCCTCTAGTAGGGCTGACAAAACCACCAGTAGATCCATTGACATTGAAGGAAAAGGTTGCAGAAGAGAGGCAAGTAATGATAAGATTGATGAACTGCAGCTTAAACCCCATTTTCACCATAATTTTGTGCAAGCTTCCCCATTCAACACGGTCAAAAGCCTTCATAAGATCAAGTTTGAGGGCCATAAAGTAGTTTTTCCCAGACCTGTGTTTGCTGAGGAAATGATAGGCCTCATGGGCAATAATAACGTTGTCCATAAGTTGTCTACCTTGTAAGAAGGCAGACTGACAAGAACTGATGCAACCATCAAGGCAATGTTTAAGTCTGAGAGCCAAAATTTTTGAAATTGTTTTGTAGACTACAGTGCAGAGGCTAATGGGTCTATATTGGCTTAGAAACTCAGGATTTTTGCATTTGGAGATGAGGGTGACAAGAGTATGGTTCCAGTATTTCAAAAGAGATCCAGACTAAAAAAAACTAAGAATGGCTGAAATGAATTCAGGTTTAATGATTTCCCGAAAGTGTTGATAAAAAGAGGCATTCATACCTTCTTCTCCGGGAGATTTCTCAGCAGGAAGGCTAAAAAGGGCATCATGGATATCCTCCTAACAAACAGGCTTTAAAAGAAGAGTGTTCATCTCCTCATTGATAGATGTAGGAATAAGATGAATCAGGGAATCACCCCCTGTAGAGCCTTCTGATTTGAATAAGGAGGCAAAGTAGTCTGAAATATGCCTTTGAATATTATCATGATCAGTGACAGGTTGCCCATTTTCAGAAATTAATCTTGATATAGAATTTTGCTTTCTTCTGAGACTAACATAGGCATGAAAAAATTTAGTGTTGCCATTACCCTCTTTCAACCATTGAATCTTTGCCCTCTGTTTCCAAAATTGCTCTTCATAGCTGTGGGCTTCATCTAGCTCCTGTCTGAGACATTCCCATTCCTCCCAGTGTTCAGCTCTTCCTTCTTCTCTAATGTTATCCATTCTAGCTGAAAGCTCTTCAATTTTTTCTTTATTAAGAGAGTGGGACTGAGAGCTCCATTTAAGGAGGGCAATTTTGGTTTCCTTCACTTTTTCTTTCAGAATGAATAGAGGAGTGCCAGTTTTAGGAATTGCCCATGCTTGGTTGATTACATCAGAGATGCTTTCCCTCTTTAACCACCTATTATCAAATTTAAATCTCATCTGGGTTTTAGGTTTGAGCTTGCCACAGTCAAGAAGAATCATAGAGTGGTCAGATGCGCTTCTTAGGACATTCAGAACAGATGCATTCTGGTTGTGTTGAAGCCAGGCTGGAGATGCAAATCCTTTATCAAGCTTCTCTTCAACCAGACCCTCCCCATCCCTGTTATTAGCCCAAGTGAACTGGTAGCCTGTCATAGTCACCTCTTCCATTTCCATACCCGAGATAAAATTGTTGAAATCAAAAAAGCTACTAGCATTCCTCTTCCTGCCCCCTTTCTTTTCAGCAGTAGAGCATATATCGTTCCAATCTCCCATAGCAAACCACTCATCTCCCCATAAAGACCTCTCATGAAGAATAATTTGTCTCTGAGATTCTCTAAGCCCTTTTTCTGAGTTCATATAAACAAAAAACCCCAAGTCTTTCTATCATTCTGCGTCTTAAATTCAATAGCAATGAAAAAATCCCTGCAAATCAGCTGGATCACCTCCACATCTAAGGACCAGAAAAGAACAAGCCCTCCACTAGAACCAATTGGATCCACCACAGCACATCTATCATCAAAACCCAAGTTCCTACTAACAGTATGTACATAAGATTTTTGTTTTTTAGTTTCTGACAAAAATAAGAAAACAGGGCGGTGAGTCCTACAAGACTCTTTGATTTGGGAAACTGTAGAGGGCCCACCCAGTCCTCTACAGTTCCACACCGCAGCTAACATTGGTCACTTGGGTGCCAATCTAGGCTGGCAACCCCCACCTTCGAAGAAGAATTGGATTGGAAGAAGATTTCAGCTTCTTATTATCAACCACCTCAATGGATTTATCTTTGTCCCTGCTAATGATTATATCCTCCTCTGGCCTTTGTCTCTTCCCATAAACCAAGTTGTCTCTTATCACAAGGCTAGAGTTTTGCCTCTGAAGTCTACCATCTTTAGAGACTGCTCTTTTCCAGGTTCTGGTTGTTTCTCTCTGAGGCATCATGGTGTTAACTTGCTCCAAATTGAGACAATGTTGGGTGGTATAGATGGTACTAAAAACCAAAGCTTTAGCACTCTCTTGTTTTGGTGATTGCAGAAACCTTTCAGAAGAAGAAAAAGTGGCAGAGGTTGGAGAGTGCTTCACCATCATAGTCTCAGAGGATTGTTGAATGTCTTCGTCCACACTAGGATTAGCTAAATTGGCCTCAGGTAACTGATGCTGAGCAGAGTCACTGTGAATCATAACAATCTGATTATTATCCTCCACATGGCTAGTTGATGTTTTGAGAGGAGAGGGTGCATCTGGATTCTGAGAGCCAGAGGGTGAGTCCTTAGAGTCAGATGCGGTCGTGCTAGCCCAGTGTTGTCCATCAGGAGCCCTCAGCCATTCCCGGTACTGGCCCTCCTTCAGAGATTTAGTTCTAATGTCATCCATACATTTGGAACAACCCCTTTCTAAGTGCCCGACAAAGCCGCAGTAATGGCAAAAATTGATAAGCTTTTCGTATTTGAAACTGACACTAACGATCTGCTCCCCCAGTCTGATTTTAGAGCAACGAATGAGAGGTTCATTTAAATCAATTGCAGCCAGAAGGCGAAGAACTTTACCCCCATGGCTGCCAGCACCGACTACCACAACATTAATCACCTCTTTAAAGACTCGACCAAGCTTCAAACCTACCTCAGTACTCAACCAGTTAAGAGGAAGATTAAAGACTTGTACCCATAATTTAATTTCTTGGAACACCGGGTGGTTGCTGGATAGACCCGATTGCCAAGGAGATAGGACAAGAAACTGGTTATCGATGCTCCGATTTGTGCCTGCAGCAACCCTGGCCATATCCTCTTTGCTTTGAAAGATAAATTGGAAGAAATTGTGCCCCAATTCCTTGACTTCCCTAGGTTGTTTAAGCCTCCAAATGAATTTCATTGCTCGTTTAACTCCTATCCAGCTCGCTTTTCGATCTCCAACGACCTTCCCAAACAAGCAGCGTTGGCATTCTTCATCGCTGAGTTTGATATCCTCTTGCTTAATGTCAGTAACTAGATCTTCCTTAGAGGATAATGAGAAATCCTCCATTTTTTGCAGAAGCTCAACATCTTGCCCAATGTCAGATTGGGATCCCATGAGAAATTAGGGCTAACAGAAAGCTTCAACACCAAAATGACGCAATGAGCGGAACAAACAGGATATAGAGAGAATCAATCGAAGAAGCATTCACACAGAAACGAAGAAATTCGCAAGAATCGATCGAAAAAATACTAACAAGGAATCGAAGAAGTTCGCTCTCCCAGAGAGAATAGGTTCGCTCTCCCAGAGAGAATTAAATCGAAGAAGTTCGCTTTCTATCCAAACTCAGAGCATTGACCGTGAAGATAATAAACAACAACCTATGTGTATTAGAAAACTATTTTTAATATATAATATTGTACATTGAATTAATTTAAAGAATTAAATTATTTTTTATTTATTGTTTTAATTATATAATTTGTTTATTATTACAAAATATTTTTACACTATTTTATTTAATAATTTATTTACTACATATATGGATAACAAAGTATATAAAAATATTTTTTTATTAATTTTCAATAATTACAGATTTGACC
This sequence comes from Striga hermonthica, assembly GCA_902706635.1. NCBI lineage: Eukaryota > Viridiplantae > Streptophyta > Magnoliopsida > Lamiales > Orobanchaceae > Striga > Striga hermonthica. The sequence goes on from CACSLK010023397.1 coordinate 10,311,702, forward strand.
CATGTGTCAAATTGAAATATACTTAAAATTGTTAAATTTGCAAATAGGTCCCTCGACATATTCAAATTCTCAAAAAAGAGGCCCAAACCAACAATCAAATTTCAGATCCCATATCACACATCTCAAATCTGCTATGACGTCGTTCGAGCTTTAGGAGGTGGCGGAGCGTCCGACAATAGAGTCGTTTGAAGTTCTCCACCTATATCTCATCTCCGACGACCGGCAGACGGACGTCGCCGGAGATGATTAGGGGCAACGACAGAGTTATGTATTGATAGGATTCGAAGGTTGGTCGTTGTTGGAATGTCGTCGAAGACAAACCGAGATGATCGGCGATGATGGTGGAGTCGGAGGAAACTCACAGGAGGTGCGGCGATGGCAGGGCGGAGCGGCGGCGCCGGCGGCTAAGGTGAGACAGCGGCGATGGAAGGTCGGAACGGCAGAGGCGGCGGTGAACATGATGGTCGACTTTGTGTGACTGTCGCCGGCGGCGTTGTATGTTTGTTGTCACCACTCGCCAGTGATGTGTGTGTTGTGTGTGTCGCGATGGTGTGTGTGTGTTTTTCTTTGTGTGCTGCGTGTGTAAATGTGTGTGTAATTGTGTGTTATTGTGTGTTGAATAGTCAATGTGTGTGTCAGTGTGTGAAAGATAAGAGTGTGATTTGTGTGATGTATTAGTGGACATGTGGCAGTACATCATTGGATGTGGATGAGTGTTAGTTAAGTCCCACAATTGATAATTAAAATGTCTAAAATACCCTTAATGAATAAATAAAAGCTGGATTTTTGGTATTCGTTAGATCGTTTAATCCGATGGTTGTGATGTATTCTTATTTCTTTCACTAGGAATCATTCTCATGGGAACCCAATATATATATATATATATATATATATAGTAGTACAACACCAGTGTATTACACGGGTGCTTGTTAAAAAATTATTCTTAAATTTTAAAACTAATGAGAAAACTATGTTAAATTTAGTTCACTGTTTTAACAAAAAAATATATTACTATATATTTTAGAATGATATGTGTTACTTATGACTTACATGTGTTATATTATATTAGTTTTTATAACTTATATCATATAAGTACTTGAAATATAAATATATTAGTTGATAAATAATTTTATTTTTCTAATTAATATTAAAATAATTTTATTATTGTTATAAAGATAAATATAAATTATTCTTTTTTATACATACAATATGAATGTTAAATCGAAGCTCATCAAAAGAAAATTAATTTGATATATTACATATGTAAAACTGATAAAAAATACAAAAGTTATTAACTTTTAAAATATATATACAATTCAATAGTTATAATAAGGAATGATATTAAAATGCAATTAGTACATGTAACATGACCATAAATAATTAACATATTTATGGTAATCCGAACCTAATTATTTTTTGTTTGGAATTAAATTAAAATTTATCCAAACCTAATAACGAAGCATGTAATTTTGCCACATAGGATTCCGAAGCACCAGAAGCAGCCACATAGGCTCAGCGCGTTCTGAATTAATATATAGGGGAATGGAATATCATATAAGTACTTGAAATATAAATATATTAGTTGATAAATAATTTTAATTTTCTAATTAATATTAAAATAATTTTATTATTGTTATAAAGATAAATATAAATTATTCTTTTTTATACATACAATATGGATGTTAAAGCGAAGCTCATCAAAAGAAGATTAATTTGATATATTACATATGTAAAACTGATAAAAAATACAAAAGTTATTAACTTTTAAAATATATATACAATTCAATAGTTATAATAAGGAATGATATTAAAATACAATTAATACATGTAACATGACCATAAATAATTAACATATTTATGGTAATCTGAACCTAATTATTTTTTGTTTGGAATTAAATTAAAATTTATCCAAACCTAATAACGAAGCATGTAATTTTGCCACATAGGATTCCGAAGCACCAGAAGCAACCACATACGCTCAGCGCGTTCTGAATTAATATATAGGGGAGGGGAATTTTAGAACGGAAAATATTAATAATTTTACATGTGCATCATATTACTCAACTATTATTTTAATTCAAAAATTTATTATAATATCATTATTATTTATATCACTTATAGAAGTAATATTCTTTTGGTAATTTTTAATGTATGTTACTATTATTTATAGATGTAATTAATTTAAAAATATATAAGTAAATTTAATATTTGTTAAGATTGTGATTATAGGTAAGTTAAGAAAAAATATAATGTATCCAGAAAAATCTGATTATGATATTGATATAGCCATACTGTCGTGTAACGGTTCAATACCATCGCGGCTCAGAGATTACCGAGTTGACTTACGCGAAGTCGACTCTGTCCGCAGACTCTTTATGGTATCTCCGGTCAAGGATCCAGGTATCTCTCCCAGTCGACGTCCGCATGTCGACTAGCATAAGTGGATTTTCTCTTGGAAGACGGTCAAACGCGTGAGGAACTACTAACAATTGAATATGGCCCAGTCGACTCGAGTTGATACCCCGAGTCAACTGAGGAAGTCTTGAAGCTCATAAGATCTCGACGACTCCAGTACACTTCAACATATCGAAGGACAGTTGTTAAGGATAAGAAGGAAGCTACCAAAAATAAGGAAGAATCTAGATGTTGACTAGAAAGTGGACGGAATGCGAACCGACCAGGGTATTTTGGACATTTCCAGTAAGTCGGCCAGGGCATTTTGGGGACTTCAGGTAAATGTTTTGCTTCTATAAAAAGGAGCTGAGGTAACTCGAAAACCCTAACTCCCATTCATTCCATATTCTTTCTCATTACTGTTGCTGCTCTCTCAGAGCAGCTCTCTTCATCTCTTTCACATACTGACTTGAGCGTCGGAGACTCTACGCCGGAAACCCCTCCGGCGTTGAGTTCTTGCAGGTGTTCTTGTGGTTCGATAGCAATTTGGAGACCATCAGGACAAATCTGAGCTCGTTCTCATCGGTTCATTCCAGATCCGGGCGATTTTCCGCCGGTTCACCCCAGATCCGGAAATAGACCCATCATTTGGCGCCGTCTGAGGGGAGCACCACTTTAGACTTCTTAGCAGCAGTCGTCTCGACTGCCGGAGTAGGAGTGGCAGAGTCAGAACCTCCCCCAGACCCTTGGGAGATAAGGTGGGTGGTTGGTTTGTTGGACGGCTCAGCCTTCTTCTTCTCAAAACGAGTCAAAGCTTTTACTGAAAAAGAAAGTACGATCAATACAAACCAACGCACGAACCATACATATTTTCCAGCGCAAGTAAATACAAAAACGAGAGGCCAGAACTATCAGTAAACAAATCGAAACAGAAGACAGTAAACAGAGGGGCTTACAAGGATCGGTAAGACGAGGAACATTTTTGTCAATACAAATACCGACATGATTAAGTAAAGAATTATCTTTGGTAAGTCGACGAGCGCTCCACACATATTTATTCAATTCGACCAACATATCCGCGAACTGCGAGGAGTCGAGACGCTTGCGCTGTTGCGTCTTGCTGGTAATCCACTCATTTGAAAACGGGTATTGACCAGGAGCGGGTCGAACGAAGAAATATTTCTTTTTCCACTCAGTAATGTTTGAAGAAAGATCGTCAAGAAAAGTAACGCCTACTCGACGACCCAGACAATGGACGTCCTTACTAAATCGATGCCCATAGCAGTAAAGGAAGAACTCGGGAAAAAAATTACCTAAAACTATACGGGTAACAACTATAAAGGCCACCATTATTCGAATAGAGTTAGGGGTGAACTGGTTTATTGGTATATCAAAAAGGTTACTTATTGATAGCAACTCGGGTTGAATCGGGAAGCGCAAGCCCGACATTATTTGATCCACGAAAAAAGTAAAGCAGCCCTTAGGATGGTGACGGAAGTCGTCTTCAGGTTTGGGGGCGACCAAAGCCTAATCAGAGGGAAGGCCACTGTACTCTCTGAAGCCATCGATTTCGGCTGCAGGAGCATAAGAAAAAGATATTAAGAACTTTGCCACAGAACACGCTGCAGTTATAGACTCGATTAAAGGAGCCATTATCAGTAAAGGAACAAGGCTGGTCGCATATATGAGGATGTCTAGAAGAACCTAGCGGAAAATACCTCGAGGAGCCAAGTCGGGGTAAGAAGACTCAAGAACTTGGAGAACTTCATGATCCTCACAAAGCGTGCCCGAGAGCAACGCCTGATTATACACAGCCCAATCGATTCCGAAAAGTGAAGCATTGGAATTGGCAGAGCCCTCTGGCTCGACGTTTCGATGGGAACAGGGCCCGATATCGTTGGGGTGAACAGAGTCCGAACCCGAATAGTCATCGATTTCACGGGCAAGAGAACCGGAGACAGGATCAGAAACAGGGTCGAGATTGGAATCTAAGAAGAAAAAGGAAACGGTAATCAAGAAAAATTACTAGAAAACGTGACAGTGATCCAATTCAAAGAGATAGGGGTCAACAAAATAACCAAAATGGGTTGGGAGAAGACGGCTCGAAAAACATAAGTTCAACAGCTATGAAGCTGTTGAAACTATTGCTCGACTTCGACCAGCTCGCAAAATGGGTTGGGAGAAGACGACTCGAAAAACTTAAGTTCAACAGCTATGAAGTTGTTGAAACTATTGCTCGACTTCGACCGGCTCGCAAAATAGGTTGGGAGAAGACGACTCGGAAAACTTAAGTTCAACAGCTATGAAGCTGTTGAAATATTGCTCGACTTCGACCAGCTCGCAAAATGGGTTGGGAGAAGACGACTCGAAAAACTTAAGTTCAACAGCTATGAAGCTGTTG
>CACSLK010023397.1:10318565-10328570 GCA_902706635.1 Striga hermonthica
TTGGCCAGGAGCGGGTCGAACGAAGAAATATTTCTTTTTCCACTCAGTAATGTTTGAAGAAAGATCGTCAAGAAAAGTAACGCCTACTCGACGACCCAGACAATGGGCGTCCTTACTAAATCGATGCCCATAGCAGTAAAGGAAGAACTCGGGCAAAAAATTACCTAAAACTATACGGGTAACAACTATAAAGGCCACCATTATTCGAATAGAGTTAGGGGTGAACTGGTTTATTGGTATATCGAAAAGGTTACTTATCGATAGCAACTCGGGTTGAATCGGGAAGCGCAAGCCCGACATTATTTGATCCACGAAAAAAGTAAAGCAGTTCTTAGGAGGGTGACGGAAGTCGTCTTCAGGTTTGGGGGCGACCAAAGCCCAATCAGAGGGAAGGCCACTGTACTCTCTGAAGCCATCGATTTCGGCTGCACGAGCATAAGAAAACGATATTAAGAACTTTGCCGCAGAACACGCTGCAGTTATAGACTCGATTAAAGGAGCCATTATCAGTAAAGAAACAAGGTTGGTCGCATATATGAGGATGTCTAGAAGAACCTAACGGAAAATACCTCGAGGAGCCAAGTCGGGGTAAGAAGACTCAAGAACTTGGAGAACTTCAGGATCCTCACAAAGCGTGCCCGAGAGCAACGCCTGATTATACACAGCCCAATAGATTCCGAAAAGTGAAGCATTGGAATTGGCAGAGCCCTCTGGCTCGACGTTTCGATGGGAACAGGGCCCGATATCGTTGGGGTGAACAGAGTCCGAACCCGAATAGTCATCGATTTCACGGGCAAGAGAACCGGAGACAGGATCAGAAACAGAGTCGATATTGGAATCTAAGAAGAAAAAGGAAACGGTAATCAAGAAAAATTACTAGAAAACGTGACAGTGATCCAATTCAAAGAGATAGGGGTCAACAAAATAACCAGGATGGTGCGAGAAGCGACTCGACAAACAAGAAGAAAGGAAGAAGAAGCAAGAGAAATGTTTCCCGTATCGACTCGACTTGACAAATGAAGGCCAATTCAGAAAAAGAAAAGGGTTAATCCCTCGGAACAAGACGACTGTCAGGCGAAAACACTTAAGAGAAATAAGAGATCTGCAGCTAAAGATCTAACAAGGGAAAACCGCTAGAATCCTCCAAGAATTCCCAGAAAATCCGATGAATATACAGGCACCAAAGCATATTACCCAAAAAAAAAGAAAGAAGAGAAGAGAGTTTCTTATTTTAAACACATCGATAAATTGAAAAGCAAAGGAAACTTACTCATACTCATGATGATCGGCGAAGGAGTCCTGAAAGATCTGAGAACGTCGGAAAATGAAAGGAGTGCCGGAAAGCTTGAGATGCTGTGTTTGCCGGAGAAAACAGAAAACTCAGAAAAGATGAGTGCGAAAAGTGAAGACGAGAAAAGGAGAGGAGTATTTATAGGGAAGGCAGAGAAACCCTAACCCTCAGATTAAAGTCATATTCAACGGTTGAGATGGTGCACGGAATACGAAGCGGTGGAAAGAGAAAGCGTCTTATCAAAGCTCAAAGCCCCATTTTCGAATTTTGAAATTTGAAAAGATTCAGACTTATCCAACCAATTCGAAATCTGATTGGATAAACAAGTCGCTTTACGAGTCGAAATAATGAGTAGACGTGGCGTAGAACAAGGACAGGCGACATGGTATATAAAAAGATTCGAGTGGGACACTCAGTCGACAAAATTTACTCGTAAGCTCAGAGTCGCTTCGAGTAATTTTTGGGGGGGACTAGACGATATAGCCATACTGTCGTGTAACGGTTCAATACCATCGTGGCTCAGAGATTACCGAGTCAACTTACGCGAAGTCGACTCTGTCCGCAGACTCTTTATGGTATCTCCGGTCAAGGATCCAGGTATCTCTCCCAGTCGACGTCCGCATGTCGACTAGCATAAGTGAATTTCCTCTTGGAAGACGGTCAAACGCGTGAGGATCTGCTAACAATTGAATATGGCCCAGTCGACTCGAGTTGATACCCCGAGTCGACTGAGGAAGTCTTGAAGCTCATAAGATCTCGACGACTCCAGTACACTTCAACATGTCGAAGGACAGTTGTTAAGGATAAGAAGGAAGCTACCAAAAATAAGGAAGAATCTAGATGCTGACTAGGAAGTGGACGGAATGCGAACCGACCAGGGTATTTTGGACATTTCCAGTAAGTCGGCCAGGGCATTTTGGGGACTTCAGGTAAATGTTTTGCTTCTATAAAAAGGAGCTGAGTAACTCCAAAACCCTAACTCCCATTCATTCCATATTCTTTCTCATTATTGTTGCTGCTCTCTCAGAGCAGCTCTCTTCATCTCTTTCACATACTGACTTGAGCGTCGGAGGCTCTACGCCGGAAACCCCTCCGGCGTTGAGTTCTTGCAGGTGTTCTTGTGGTTCGATAGCAATTTGGAGACCATCAGGACAGATCTGAGCTCGTTCTAATCGGTTCATTCCAGATCCGGGCGATTTTCCACCGGTTCACCCCAGATCCGGAAATAGACCCATCAGATATTTTCTTTAAATGTTTGAAATAATTTGAAATTCAACATCCGCAAATTTTCCAAAAAATTTAAAAAAGTTACCAATTGTAGTACAATTTAAAATTTCAGGTGAGATTTTACTTTCTACTTAAAGTAAATCCCTATTATCTATATATGTTTACAATTGTAGGCTATCCAATTAAAACGGATAACCTATTTTTCCCTCCCATTTTTTTAGTTATTTTTTCTATGTTTTACTTATCATTTTATTCGTGTTTTTGTAATTAATATTCTATTGTTTACTAAATAATTTACGGCCATGTCTTAAAAATTGATATAATTGCACTCTATTTGGTAAGTAAAATTATATTTTTTATGTACTCAATATTGTAACATACATATTCTTTCTTCTAATTTTATATTGTCTCGATCCATCTTTCCTTAAAATAACCATTGTTCTAAAAATCGGCCTAGACGGCCGCCTAGGCGCTAGGCGGTGCCCGGGCGCCTCCGATTTGCTCAAATCGGCAGAAATAATCGGGCAGGCGGCTAGGCGGCGCCTAAGCGGGCATAGGCGGACCTAGGCGCTCCTAGGCGGGCTCGGCGGCAATTTTTTAGTTTTTTTTTTTATTTTTTTATCTTAAAATACTAACTACATTATTTTGTTACCATGTTTTCTTTAAAATAGATTAATTTTATTATTTGGACTTAGATGTGTCGATTTATTATAAGTTGATGTAATTTTATTTTATAAGTAGTTAAATTAAATAAAAAATAAAGTATTTAATATTGATTTCTAGGCCCCGCCTAGGCGCTAGGCGCTAGTCGAGCGTCTAGCGAGCGCCTAACGACTTTTAGAACACTGAAAATAACACAGACAACCATGGGGAATAGTTTACTAAGAACATCTCCAATGACATTTCCATTGCTCTATTTTGTAGCCACATGCAGAAAAAATTCTATGTGGCATTGAAAATATTTAGAAGACTTTCTAGATGTAGAAGTCATTCTAAACAACTAGATAAACGAACACAAACTTGTCGAATAATTCGAACAGTTCACGAACAAGTTCGACTAGATAAACGAACAAACACGAACATGTCGAACCAATAAACGAACGAACACGAACGATAATTTTTATTCATTTACTAAACGAACGAACACGAACTATGTTCGAAAATTAGTCGAACTTGAGCTCGAAAACCTTAAGCACGGTTCAGTTCAGTTCGATAAGAGCCCTGGCACTAGATGTCGTATCCTTTGTTTCATTTTAAAAACAGAACTTACGTAAATACCCTGAAATAGATAATGAATAATTCTAACGAAATGAGTCTACAGTACTCATTTCTTTCTCGTTAATTTTCAATCTCCAAAATCGGCCGTAAGTGCTGGTGAAGGAAAAAACCCAGGAGTACTAAGCGCAAGCCAGCTCATCTCGTTCACCATGAGAAATTGAGAGAGGCAGACAGAGAGAGAGAGAGAGAGAGAGAAATACATGTGAAATCTGAAGACTCTTTCAATAGTAAGAGGAGATGGAATAATTTGGTCACCGCATGCCGTTCGTCGAAGTCGGTAATTCGACTTCGGCCTTTGTCAATGGTAGAGCCTCCCCTCGGAGCTCCTGTTGGAGTTTCTCTACTCAGGCAACTACGACGATGGTTCCTGATAGGAGATTTTGAAGAAGCCGGACATCTCGTATGCTCTCTCTCTCTCTCTCTCTCCGTCTTGTTTTGTTATTGGTTTTTATGTAGGTATATGTTTATATGAGTATATAGGTACATGTTTTATTTGAGAGTGTTGATGCCCCTGAACAGTTATGGGTTTTGTTCATAGTCTGTCCTAATGAAACTTAAAATATTTATTCTATTCATTTTGTTTCCATTGGCCACGTCAACTTGGATTTTGTGGTCTCCCTTTTCAAATTTTCTTAAATTGTGATTAAATCTTATCTCACTCAAAAATAGTGGTATAATCCTGATGTGTGATCCTATTTCTTGAACTCAATGAATTTTTAGTAGTTTATCACGTCAATAACTTGTGTCATATTATTTTGAGATACTTGAATGACGGTTTTTGGGCCTTTCTTTTTGTTCCGCTTCATATGTTTGAGGCTACGCATGGAGTTAGTGCGGGCTCGAATAAGGAAGGTGATGGCTAGTTGGTGATACTCGTTGAGATTGTGATGGTGGTCAGAGTAAAGAAAGTTGGGGATGCTCGTTGTGATTGTGATTGTGTGAAAATGGTTGATTTTTTTTCGAACTTTTTGCTTTTGATCCGACTTATTCGAGAGCCCTTCTTCAAATTTTACTGTGCAGATATTGTGTTGGAAATTGAAAGATATTTTGCTTGTCATAAGTTCAAAATTAAGCATAGTTGAAGACATGTTCGAACAAGCACTTGGAACCGCATAAAAAGGGAAGATCTTTGTATTATATTTATTTCTTTAGTTAGATTATTTTATGTATATACATATGAGATTGCATTGATCTTATTATGGTATTTATTTTGTAGAAAATTGGATTGTGTGGAAATAGAGGCATGTATGAGTTTGGGATCTTGGAGAGAGAAAAATGAGATCTACACTTACCATATCTCTTTATCATACACTTGAAAGGAAATTACAAGAAGGAGTCATATTTCTTGGAGAAGACTCCACGCTCCTAAGGAGTGATATAAATACCCAACTTGAAGATCGATGATCGGCTGCTGATGCTCTTATACACTTAGAGATAATCGAGCTTCAAGTCATTCTGTTTTTAAGTTTTATACTTCGTTCACAGTTCAGTTCGAGGGTTCTTACGCATCTAAGAACTGAAGCTGTTTTGATTCATTTTACTTGGTCTTATTCAAACTGTTTCATACTTTACACTTAGGGATTAAGTGTTTGTTAGAAAGTCCACGGGACGTGGCCGGAGAAGTAATTGATAGGATCGTGTGTAGTTGTGGCTAGACTAGAAGGGAGTTCGAGTCGTGTAAGTCCAAACTATACAATGTTCTACGGTTATTCAATGAAAGAGATCTGAGGGGGAATTGAGACGCTTCCCTGAAGAGATTTAACATCTTCGATTTATTGCTTCCGCTATTTACATTGTTACTTCACGTTCTTACAAGTTACAACGTTTTGTGCACTCACGATAAAAAGTACATGTTTCAGAAATAATAGATAACAATAGAGAAAGAGACACTCAACAACACACAAATTATATTATTCAATATTTCTCCCAAGAATAATAGTATATAACACACGTCTCAAACAAGTTCTTTGGAACTTTGTCCAAAAACTCTATTTCCTCCCTCTCTTGAAATCTTTACGGAACACACAAAGTGGAAAGGAGTTTTGGGATTGATCAAGCCTTCTACTTTCTTCATAAGATTTCACAAAGAAGAGAAGTATGTAAAGGTGTCATTTGCCATGTGTGGTTACAAGTGTAAGATGATCTCTTTAATGTTCACAACTCATCTTCATGAATGAAGAACCACTAAACTCAACATGAAACTTATGTTTACTTAATCTTATATTAATTAAACCAATAAGTTTCAACATTTGTGAAACTCATCTCATGACATGCATGTAATGAACCTTATCTTCATTCATACATTGTATAACTCAAGTTACACTAATGCGTGCATATGAATAACTCAAGTTACACTAATGCATGCATGTAACGTATAAGATTCCTTACACCTTTGCATGTAACCAATAACCAATCTTACTTTTCATTTTAACCAAAATATAACATATTGTTGTGATAATGATCATGTACAAACGATTGATTTTTTTTCCAAATTTTTGGCTTTTGTTCTAAAGCCCTTCTTCAAGTTTTACTGTGCAATTCTTCATTGATTTTGAGGACAAGTGCATTTTTAGTTTTGTTGGTTCAAGTTCTTGTAGGGTGCACGGTAGAACATTTGCTTGATACTTAAGAAAAATGTAGATTGACTTGATAAAGGATGTTTTTTTTTCATTTTTGAAGAAAATGAAGTTGCAGATGTAATGGTTTATGATTCTCCAATATCGTGGTGAAAAATCTTGATGAATAAAAATTAGTATTGATTTCCATTCTTGTTATAATGCTAAACATATTTAGTTTTATTTATTTTAATGATTTTGAAGTATTTCATATAGATGTTATTAAGGCAATGTTGTTTGTTAATAGGCCATGATTTTGAAATTAAGGTCTATATAAATTTTACTTATGTATAGAATTTGGGAGTTACTGGTAAATTAGTTGAAAAACTAAGTTTTAGTAAGAGGGGCATAGTTGGAAATGTAAGTAACATTTAAATGAAGGACAAACCAAACAACTTAAGGGGATGTATTTAATTGACTTTATAGAATTTGAGATTAGATAACATTACTATTTCATTTCGTATGTTTTTTTCTTTACAAATTCACCAAATCTTACAAAGTCTTCATAAATCTCAGGCTATGTTTAATAAAACTAACTGATAAGCTAACTGATAGCTTATAAGCTAACTTATAGCCTATCAGCAATTTTCGAGTTTATAGCTTATAACTTATGACTAGGGGTGAGCATCTGTACGGTTTGGTCAAAAACCGCACCGCACCGACAAAAACCGAATGCCGAATTTTTTAATTTTTTTTCACCGAACCGCACCGAACAGAAAATTAAAAAAATAACCACCATTTAATGTTATGTAAGTAAAATTATAAAAGTTAAGGTGATATTTTATTAAAAATAATTAAAAAAAAAGTGACATTTTATTACATTCGGCACGGTTCGGTTGAAACCGCAACCTTCGGATAGAAAACTGAACCGCACCGAAATACTTGCAGTTTTTCAAAACCCAAACCGCACCGATAACCGAACTTACCAAAAACCGCACCGAATAGCTAAGTTCGGTGCGGTTTTTCGGTTTGGGCTCGGTTTTGCTCACCCCTACTTATGATCTTATAGTTGAAAAACTAGCTTATATGATAAAAGTATTTGGTAAAATTAGCTGATAAGCTAGCTGAAATAAAAAATTCAACTAGCTTATTTGAAAAGCTACTTAAAGAAGCTTATCAAATAAGCTCGAGCTTTTTAAAAAAGCTTGTCCTACCAAACAATTTTATTTAAATACAGAGAGATTATAAACTAACTAAATAAACTATAAAGTAGCTTACTTGCCTACCAAACATAGTCTTAGTCACAAATAAGTTAAATACAACATGATTTTGTATGACTTTTTACAATCCCGATTGAATACTCTTTAAAAGTCTTTACAAATCTAAATTGAATATATCATGATTTTCTAAAGTCCTAAAAAATCTTTAGAAATCTTAATTAAAAACACCCCATTAATGTGTTAATGAGTGGGTTATCACATTCTCAGAAGAAGAAAAAATAAAATAAAACAAACAACCATTAGAATGAGATGGATTAATGAAGATGGATATGGAAGGATTATCAATTGAGATAGTATCAAGCTCAATCAAGAATGACAACCCAACGCACCTTAAAGGACTATAATCTTGGAGTGAAACAAAGGTGCAGCTAGACCTGATAGGACCACAACAAGAATTGCCATGAATACACACATCCTCTTATAATTCTCATTCTTGTTCAATCTCTCGGCCTCCACCTGTGAAACTAAATTCGAGCTGTCGCTTGTCGAACATGAAGCCCGAATCTCATCGTCGTTTGGGATAGCATCCTCTAATAATTTCTCCACCTGATTCACATATTTCCAATGACAACAAGTTCGAAATGCAATTAACTTTTCAAGAAAGATAACCAAATTTTTACATTCCATTCCAGCTTCAAGTTGATACACAATAAAAAGAGCAACTTTATCCACCCTAAAGACTATAAAAACAAGCAAGAAAAACAGAAGCACCTTATCCTGAAGACCTTCCCTGTTGATCACAGTCTGCAAAGCCTCCCTTATCCGATCGCTCCTAACAACAACCTCCTTCGCACATAATCTTGTCTCAAGGGCTGTTTGGGTCAAAGCATTCGCCGATAACACGACTCGAGAACCCATAAGCTCCATTTCCTTAGTAATATTTAAATTAGTCTCGGATGAAATCAAGCATCCATCCTCCAGTTTTAGCTCCCCCTTAGCCACCTTATGCTTCAGCTCGTCCATCGAAGCCTCCAGGTCGCAAATCGCCGAGTACAGCATGTTTTCCTTTACCTGGCACGCTTCCGATAATGCCCACAAGTGCTGGAGCTGAATATCCAACTCTCTTAGCTTCTTTTCCAACATGCCCCAAATTTTCGCGTTGCTCTCGTTTGTGCCCTTGAGGATATCGATCTCCTCCCAGAGCTCGGAGAAGCGCTCGGAAAAGATCGAGGCTGTCAAGTGGGAGGCTTCCTCGTTTCTCTTCTCTCTCAAGGCCTCGATTTGTGCTCGAGATTTGGATAAAAATTTCCTCAACATTTTGCCTTCCATTCTCGTGAATCGGAATAATTAACAAAAAAGCAGTACTTTAGCACCGAAAATAACCCTAAATTTTCGATTTTTTCTTCGCAAAATTGGGATTAATACCTGCGAAGAGCTGTCTGGTGCGTAATCATTCTGTGTACAGACAAATCAATATCAAAATATTGAAGAAGAAAGGTTTAAGAGAGAGAGAGAGAGAGAGAGAGAGAGAGAGAGAGAGAGCTGAAATTTGGGGCTAGGGTTTTAAGGAACTATTGGGTTTGGTTGCTTTTATAGAGAAGAAGAGACGATGATGAGAGATAAACATTATTAATGTCATTATTATTTATAACAATTATAAAAGTAATAATTTTTCTTTTTTTTATGTAATATAAAATTTAACGTATATTGTTATTATTTATTGATGTAATTAATTTTAAAATATATAAACAAATTTAATGTTTGTTAGGAATGTGATTGTATATAAGTTCAAATAAAATTGAATATATCCAAAAAAAAAATCTAATTATGATATTTTCTTTAAATGCTTGAATGAATTTGAAACTCAAATTACAAACCAACCGTTAATTTTTCAAAAATTTTCAAAAAAGTTACCGATTGTAGAAAAATTCAAAATTTTAAGTGAGATTTTACTTTCTAATTAAAGTAAATCTCTATTGTTAATAGATTGTATTTTTTTTTTTTTTGATAGCATTTAAAATAAATTTCAAAAGAGAATACATCTAAGATGTCAATTGATCAGTACAAAGTTTGGATCCATCTCCCACAACATGGAGAATAGTTTACTAACAAACAGATCTAACGAGGAGACGAAACTCGAGCCCCCAACGACATCTAGCATGGAGAGACATGACTGCCACCATCCCGACCAGTACCGCCGGAGGAAATAGCAGCACCAATTGATTTCCGGCGGGCTAAGAAGGTAGGGGAACCACGTGCCTTTTATGATTTTATCTGTTTATTATGCTTTTTATCAGATAACAATATCAACTCATGATTCAACTACCCATACACCATTCAAACAAAGAAAGCAGCTACATGCACCCCTGCTAAAATGTAGTCAACAATCAGTCTACAAACTACAAACAACAAATCCAACAAATACTATGTACAA
>CACSLK010023397.1:10355269-10370093 GCA_902706635.1 Striga hermonthica
TTCAAAATCCCAACAAATCCTAAATTTTTTAACTAATCCTCCAGTCTCAAAGAAGTTAAATAACTCATGATTTTGTATGACTTTTTAAAATCTCAAATAATACTTGGAGATAAACCAACGGGTACGTATTCGTTTGGGATTTTGAGTGACATTTTGAGAGCTTTTGAGATTTTTTAAAATTTTCAGATTTGGGATGAATATTTGAAATCTTAAGTATGGAGGTGAAATTTAAAGTGAGATTTCCTAGATCATTTTCCTTTTGAAATCTCAGCAAATCTTAAAACGTCTCAACTAATTCTCTATTCTCAAATTAGTTAAATAACTCATGGTTTTGTAAGACTTTTTAAAATCTAAAATGAGTACTTGTCGATAAACTAAATTCATGAAGATTTCTGAAGCCTTGAAGAATGAATAATTTGGCCCTTGAAGAGTGTCTTCTTGTAACAACATAAAGAGCATTGGTAGTTTTTCTTTTTTTCTGTTTTTTCCTTAACTATTCATGAAGTTTGTTCTCTAGTATTGGCTAATTAGTTGTCTTTTTTTATCCTTTTATTTGTGTTTCAGGAACTCGAAGGGCGACCCGTGCGTGTATACCTTGCGCTAGGAAGGAAATCATGAGAAAGCTGATCACAGAACTGGGTCATTTTTCTGCATAAGACTTGTTTGCAATCTGAGTCTGAAGAAAAATATGGGAAAAATGCATGAGGATTTGCTCATTCTACTAAATGCAAGTTTTGCGATTCGATCACGGCCAGATGTTTTACGGAATTAATTGCGGATATTGTTTCAGTATCGAATTTCTGGGTGAGGTTCTGGACGCTGGATAGTATAACATAAGCATGACCAACATTCAGTTCAAGTGCATGTTTTCCAAAGAGTGTCTAATCTTTTTTTAAGTGAAATGTTATTGTTGCCAATCTATGTGCAGGGTAATAATGATGAATTATATAAATTAAAACAATGTTAAAATATAAAATTTGAATAATAAAAATAATATTAAACTTTATATTTTCTTTTATTTTTAGGATATATAATAGTTTTATATATGATTAAATATTTATTTTACCTGTTGTGAAATGGTTTTCGTTTACATTTTCGAGATCTTATTTAAAATTAAGGAACATGAAAATTTCATATTCAAACATTATTATTAAATAATCCTCACAAAAGTACTTCTTTCTCAGTTTCTTTACTCATATATTATTATAATATATTATTTCGGTTAATATTTTGATTCTGGTAAAATTGAAAAAACTGATGGCAAATATTATAAATGACATTTAGTTTAAAAAGAATGTAGTGTATTTTAATGTTATAAAATTAATTTTGGACGATACTAAGTCGATGGTTTCCGACTGAGATGCACAATTATGGGCTGAGAGTGACCTAATTTTTATTTTAGTTTGTTCTTTGGATGAAATTGAATTTTGTATTGGTGCTCATGAAATAAGGAACTTGAATTATTTTTTATTGCGGATAGTTGTTTTTATGTTGTTTGCATGGTTTTAAATAGCGCGCTATAGCGGCTCAGATCAGCTAACGCGAAGCTATTGCTGTTTTTGTCGATATTCGCGCTATTCGCGCTATTTGGCGCTATAGCGGAGCGTCAAATAGCGCCACTATAACGCCAAATAGCGCGAATAGCACGAATAGCGCGAATAGCGGCAAAAACAGCCTGGCGCTACTATGTTATAGCGGCGCTATAGCGTTGAATAGCGGCCAGAAATGCTCGACGCTATTTTCCATAGCCCGTGATCAAAAACCATGATTGTTTGATAGTTGTTATGGTTTTTTTTATATATATTTTATTGTTATGGCACAAAAACTCTTAATTGTTGTTTTATTAAACCCAAATTCTCAATTTTAAGTTGATTTATCATCACGTGAAATAGTTTTGTAGTCATTGTGAAAATATTTTTTGAGATGTTAAATGACGAATGTAATAATTAGATTGCATATATATAAAATAGATAAAATATTATAAAAATAAAATTGACATCAAATTATTAAATACGATCTGATTTATTAATATTACAACAAGCAGTATTATTAGTTTAAAAATTTGAATTTTTTGCTGTTATATTTTTATGGGATGTTTTTTTCTAGACTAACTGGGAACTCAATCCCTTTATCTAAACCAGGTTTTCCTTCTCTCCCAAATTGGTACAAAAGCAGCAGCTATGGCCGCCGGCGGAAATGGCGTCGTCCACATCCTAATCGTCCCTTACCCCGCCCAAGGCCATATGCTCCCACTCCTCGACCTCGCCCACCACCTCGCCGCCCGCGGCCTCTCCATCACCCTCCTAGTCACCACCGGCAACCTCCCAATCCTCGCCCCAATCCTCGCCGCCCACCCCTCTTCCGTCCACACCCTAACCCTCCCCTTCCCCTCCCATCCCTCAATTCCCGCCGGCGTCGAGCACATCAAAGATCTCGGCAATCAAGGAAACCTCCCTATGATCGCCGCCCTCAGCGCCCTCCAGGACCCCATCGCCCGCTGGTTCGCCACCCACCCTAACCCCCCCGCCGCCATCCTCTCCGATTTCTTCCTCGGCTGGACCCACCACCTCGCCGCCCGCCTAGCCGTCCCCCGGATCGTGTTCTTCAGCTCCGGCGCTTTCGCGGTGGATCTCCTCAACCACCTCTGGGTGAACTCAGAGAGCGTCGAGACAGGGGCAGAATTGGAATTTCTCGATTTCCCTGGGTCTCCGAGCTTCCCCTGGGAACACATTCCTTCCGTGTTCCGGCGATACAAGGAATCCGGGCCTTCTGCTGCCGGTGCCAAATTCGACCTGCACAGAACCTCGATGATCGATAATTTCTCAGCCTGGGCCGCCGTCACCAACTCATTCCAGGCCCTGGAAGGCCCATTCCTGGCCCATATGAAAAGGGCGATGTCCAGCCCACGATTCTACACTGTAGGCCCGTTGAACATGGCATCCGGGCCGGGCCAAGACTCGCTCGACCCTCATAATCACTCAGTAATCTCATGGCTCGACGAGTGCAACATTGACGGGTCGGTGCTGTTCGTCTGTTTCGGGAGCCAGAAGGTGCTCAACAAGGCCCAAATGGAGGCGCTGGCCGACGGGCTCGACAGGAGCAGGGCCCGCTTCATCTGGGCCGCAAACGGGCCCATCCCAGACGGGTTTGACAGTCGGGTCTCGGGGCGAGGCCTCGTCTTGAGAGGGTGGGCCCCACAGAGGGCGATACTGGGCCACCGGGCGGTGGGCTGGTTTCTTAGCCACTGTGGGTGGAACTCTTTGCTGGAGGCAGTGGTAGCTGGGCCGGTGATACTGGGCTGGCCCATGGAGGCGGACCAGTTCGTGAACGCCAAGCTGTTGGTGGATTATGTGGGGGCTGCGTTTAGGGTTTGTGAGGGAGGGGACGCAGTGCCCAACCCAGATGAGCTGGCCCGAAAGATAGTCGAGTCGATGCGTGTGGGCTCGAAGGAAAAGGCTAGGGCTAAGGAGTTGAGGGATAGTGCATTAGAAGCAATTGGGATTGGAGGGAGTTCTAATAGGGATTTGGATGGGCTTGTGCAAGAGCTAGGTAAACTTAGGGTGGTAAAAAATGCTTGAAGTTGGTAATTTCAAGTTAAATGTAGTGTGTGTAATGAAATGAAACTTAAGAGTGTACTTTCATATACCAAACAAGGTTTGCTCTATGTAGTTATGTAATGAAATTTGAGTGTATATTTCATAATATAAGTAAATAAAAGTAAGGTTTTTAAATAAGTCTTTCATCTTAAACATTAGCTAGACTAACAAAATGTTAAGTTGGAGAAAAAGTTAAGTGTAATGTATGGTTTTGTAATTAAATAAGAATTACCAATGAGGAATGTTAGTTGCATTTACACCTTGTCATTTTCTCCAAAACTAAGAGCTGCTAGGCTAATACTAACCAATTCCTAATTGTGTAGTATCAATGTAAAATGAAAAATAAATAAATAAAAAATCAGAATCAATATAAATGAAATGCTCTATCTCGTGCTTCAGAAAATCCGAACAGTGACAGATATCTTACAGGCTTCGAGCAATATTACGAGCTTTACACGATCTTCAACCTGAATAAACATGGAAGAGATGAACAAACACGAGGAGAAATTATCGAAATTTGTTACCTAACACAACTAGTATCAAAAATGCATATTTTATCAGAAGAAACCTGTTTCAAGAGTTGAATCATCACTGTGCATATATTTTCTTTCGTAAAACTTTTATCGTTAGGAAGGTAATCAACTTGAAATGGGGGTCTTCCATATATCAGCTGGCATTATATACAAACTCTTTCATTTACTGGACAGCTTGAAGTGAAAGGCCCAGCTTCAAAGTCCAAATCAAGGGGTGGGAGGAGCAAAGAAAGCAATGCAAATTTCGTATAGCTTGAAACTCAGCATGATATAGAAAAACTGAACCAAACAATTTTTACCTGATATGGCACAAGTTTGTAATGCACAATGACGATAAATAGCCTGGCATCGATCTGGTCCCGAGGACTAAGTTGGGTCCCACCAGCAAAATAAGATATAACTGCTTTTGCAAGTTCTTTTTGTGCCGTCAACAGTATGAAACAAAATATATCCGGCAAACCTAGGATATGCCGTGCCACTGGTCCAAATACAACAATAATATTAATAATACCAATTTAAGGATATAAATTTAATTGATCAACAAACCAAAAATTCGAATTCCTACTAACCGTGCGGGTTTTGGAAGAAAATAAATGCACCCGATTAAGGTGTAAATACTCTTTCTTCGATGTGAATAGTGCCATTTCCAAGAATGCACAAGAGAAGACTTGGCATAATACTTCTCCTTGAAAAAATATTTCTGATGCCTTGTACGCCAGAGGACGTATTATGATTAGAAACACTCTGAAAACTCTTCTTGTACAATTCAGTCGGGATCAAAGCCACATTTGAACATGAAAGCACAAAACTGAGATTTACAACCGAATTTGCCAGCGCCCTCTAAAGAACTAATAATAATGGAACAAATTTGCTGGTCAGGAACAACTCCATCGATCAGCATCGTCCGGAAAAAATCCAGCGCATCCCTCAGGAAAGATCTTTTACACAGCCTATTGATGACAGCACTATAATCTTTCACCGAAAATTCAAACCCGTTTTCAACCATTTTACAGAAGAGCACCCTAACCTTTCGAACATCACCCTTTGCACAAATTGCTTTTAATAGAGTCATATATGCAACTTTCGAAAGTCCAACATTTTGTTCTTGGAGAGAAGAGAATATACTCTCGGCACCACTCAGGTCTCCATACACGCACAAACCATTGATGAGAATCTCGTACGTGGCCGAGCTCGGCTGTATATTGTGACCAACCATATGGTCCACTAATTTGCATGCTCGTCCAAGATCCCGAGCTCTGCAAAAGCGCTGTATAAGTATATTATAAGAAACTTGATCTGGGGAAAGGCCCTTTTTCAACGTAACCTCAAGGACCTCGAGAGCATGTTCCAGTCTGCCTTGCATGCACAACCCTTTCATGACCACTGTGTAAGTAACTCGATTCGGCTCCAGCCCATTTGCCTGCATTTCCTTGAGCAGCCTGAATGCAGCCTCTGGGTCCCCAGACTCACAAAACGCATTCATGAGTGTTGTGTAAGTAACAACTGACGGTGTCAAATTATGCATTTTAATGACTTCAAACCATTTACAGGCATCGGCAAGATTCCTGTTCCTGCACGACCCGTTAATTAGAGAATTGAAAGTGACTACAGTCGGGGCAAGCCCTTTCTGCAACAATTTCTTGTACAATTCAAGAGCCTGCTCCATATCCCCGAGTTTAATGTACCCATCGATCATGATATTGTACAAATGGACATCCTGCACCAAGTCACTTTCGGTCAGAATATTGAAATAGCTTCTTGCTTCGGAAATCGTTCTCTTCTTGCACAATCCTAGTAAATTAGCCCCGTGGAAGGTAGATTTCGGGATGATGCTCTTCAAACTCATTTCCTTGTAAAGCTGGATGGCTTTCTGTACCTCCCCCAGCTTGCAAAGACCATGGATTATCATAGAATACATAAAAAGATCCGGTTTCAGACCGACACCCTCGATCTCATACAGCAAATCCAGAGCTCTTCTAATCTGTCCGATTTTGCACAAGCTGCTGAACAGAACCCGGTACGATATACGGTCCAACTTAAGACCCTTGGACAGCATCTCGTCCCGAACCCTGAAACCCTCCTCAACATTACCTGTCATGCAGTGCCCACAAATCAGCAACGTGTAGGTCAAGTCATCAGTCGGGCCCAACTCGTCATGTAAAATCCTCTCTTTTATCTTCCACCTTTCGCCAACCATGCCAAGCAGGCGAAATCCCTTAGCGAGAATATTGTAGGTCACCTCATCGGGCTCAAGCCTGTGATTCTGCATGTCCTTGGCGAAATCCAGTGCTTCTTTCAGCGACCCAGTCACGCAAAGCCCATGAATCAGGATATTGTAACTGTACACATCGGGCTCCAACCCATACTTGTAAATCTTGACGAAAAAAGATTTTGCAATATCCACAAACCCCATCCGGCAGAATCCCGACATGAGGGTGTTGAACCAGATGACAGAAGGCTCAGCATCTTTTTCCTCAATCTCACGCAGGAATGCAATGGCCTCGTGGATCAGGGACTGCCGGCACAGGCCATCTAAGAAGATCGAGTACGTGTACTCAGTCGGGAGGGATCTGGTGGCCTCGATTTTGCCATAAACATCCCAAATGAGGTCCGTGTGCCTCAGGTTATGTAGCAAGCTGTTGTACGTCATGACTGAAGGCTGGATATCTAAGTCCTTCATCTCGGAGAGGACGGCAAGGGCATCTTGGACCATGCCGGTTTTGGAGTACACGAATGCCAGCATGTCCCATACCGTATGGCTACAAGCCCATCCCACGAAGCTCTCACGAAGGAGCGTGCAGAATGAAAGTGCCGAACCGGAGCCTGATAGAAATCATAAAAGATCTATAAAAAGGAAGAATTAGCAATCTTCAAGTAGTCCAGGAAATGATTCTAACATGTAATGTAAACTAGACCAACAAGTTAAAATTCATGTATCCCCAAAGGTTATCAAGTAAATTGATCAGGGTAAAAATTACCAAACGTCTCTGTATATGTAACAAGACGTTAAAAATCCAAATTGAAGCATAAATTACCAATTACGGCACATTTGAAAACAGAAAAGGCAGAGTTACCTTCTTCTTCGAGCACCCGCTGAAGATGGCACCGGAGTCCGCGTGAACGCTGCTTTCTGGCCAACAAATGGGCGACGACGAACTTCGCGTTCCGTGTGTGGCGGATGCCGAACACGTTCTGTAGAACAAAGAACAAACAGATTGCATTTTGCGGGTCGAGGTTCTCGATGATGGTGTCGATTTCATGAGGAGCTAATCTGCGGACCTCACTGCTGAACCAGGCCTCGCTTTGGAGGGATTTCAGTAAGAAACTCGAACTGCGGCAAGGGGTGGACGGGTTGTTGAAGTGAGCAATGATTTGCGAGACGGTGTCGTTCACCGGAAAATCTGCGGTGGCGGCGGCGCCAGTGGGGGAGAGAGCGCAGGGTTTAGTATGGAGGAGTCGAATGAACAGACGGCGTCGTATGGCGGTCGATCGGAACATTGAGCATCGTAAATGAAGTGGAGAGGGCTGAGGGTTTAGGGTTTAGGGTTTAAGACGGATAAAAATAGTACAGATTTGTTTTGAAGGGGCAACCTTACGGCATCGTTTTAAGTATTCTTCCACCTTCCTTTTCTTTTCGCCGTACATGCGATGCACGGAAGTATTTATGACTTGCGTGCTTAAAAGTTATTTTTGTATTCAAATTGTTTCATAAAATTAATTTTATATATTATTGAACACTTTCTTATGTTCAACATTCTTGGTTTGATTTTTTGACACATAAGTATTACATGTATGTTTGAATTTTATTTAAAATTATGTATTATTAATTATTAGTTAACAAATTACATTTAAAAAATTAAGGGATCTATTTATTAAACGAAATGCTAGTAGACAAAAAGTAGAAATGTTTAGGATTTTCACGCCTTTTCTTTTAATCTAATTCAAAATTTTGATTATGAAAAATGAAAAATAATCATTAATTTTTCCTAAAAAGGAAATCAATTTTCCTATCAATATACTAATTTTTTTACCAAACAAATTGATATGAATATTTGGTTAAAACAAAATGAAAAGAATCATCAATTTTTTTTCTAAAAATACAACCGAATTTTCTAACATTGCATAGATTTTTTTACCAAACAAATTGAAATAAAATTAATTCTAATAAGAAATGGGAATAACTTGTAAAAATTTATGCAATTGTCTTTTTTTTTTACAAAAATGATATGAACTTAACAAAAAGATGAAAAATAATATGAACTTACAAAAATCTCGGTAAAGCATAGTTAAGCAAAAGTTGCACATGATTTTTTCTTTTAAAAGTTGCACACGATTTTAAAATTATTGATTTTTATTTTTCTAAATAATTGGATAAAATTTTACTTTAAATATCAAAGATGAACCGGTTTACTTACCAAAAAATGTGGATGCGATTTTGAATGTATATCCTGTCAAAATCTCAATTTTTGTTTAAAAATAAAATTTGCACGTGGTTTTATCCAATTTGCACACATTTTTTGAAAGATAAAATCATTCAAAAAGGTTGGAAGAATTTGTTAAGAATTATACAATTATTTGTTTCCCAAATTTGTATTCAATTTACAAGTTATTTAAATTAATTTGTATTTGCAATTGTTTTCATAAATAATTAACACATTTTCGGCATAAGAATCTCCAAATTTGTTACCAATGAAAAAATGGGATTCAGATATTGGTAAAAAAAATGATACGAAAAAATAAGATTTAAATTTTGCCATAAGAACCTCCAAATTTGTTAACAAAAAAATTGGATTCAGATTTTGTTACTAAAGATTCACATATATTTTTTTATAATTTCCACTAATAGTAAGTCAAACATTATATTTTTGGTAAAACTTTCCACAAATAATTTTTCCATCAATCTCTTTTAATATACTAGTAATCACCCGTGCGATGCACGAGAAAATTATTATCTATGTGCTTTTCAGAAGGCAAAATTGTATATAAATTGTGTAATAACAAAATAATCATGATCATAAGAATATACATATAAACATATTAAGTAAACTGAAAAGATCATATATTGTTGAACACTTCCCTATATACACATTATTGGTTTGATTCTTTGGCACGTCATCTTCATCACAAAGTAAGATTTTCAACCCTTTTCGGTTAGTGACACGGGAGACAACAATATATAACTGGTCATGACTGACCACTGGTTTCTTAAGAAATAAGCCAACATGAGATAAGGATTGTCCCTGGCTCATGTTTATAGTCATGGCGTAAGAAATCATAATGGGAAACTGCCGTCGCTGGAACTTGAAAAGAATCTAACATCAGAAGGAGTTATGGCCATTCTTGGAATCAACATCGTATCACCAGCATGATCTCATGTGAGTATCTTACACTCAAGAACATGAGTGGATAGTTTTGTCACAACCAATCGTGTCCCATTACACATACCTATAGAATGATCCATGTTCCGCAACAACATGACTGGAGTTCCAAACTTTAAATACAACTCATGGTTCGGTATTTCGGAACACTTGATACTATTCAAAAACTCAGGCGTATGGAGATCAGACAAAAAATCGTTATTAGAATCCAATTTGCACGTACTATCAGAGCTCAAGTACATACGACCATCCAACAAATTCAATGATGTCATGTACTCATTGATAGACTCGACCACATCCAACGTCGGTGCTAATATAGCCCTATCCTTCAAATAACTTGGATCGTGCGCCTCCTTGTACATTGGATATGTGCTTTCTACGATTTGAACAATAGGATCATCAGATGGCTGAAGCAAATTGTCTTCGGGTATGTCTTCAATTGAAGTGGATTTTTCTCGACCACCATCCCAATGACATCTAAACATGTGTTAAATATGAGTAAAATTATTATTTATCATGAAAATGCTAAAAAAATAATTTAAATAAATGAAAATGCAATTACCAAATAGCATTGATTCGTCGATCTTCTCGGCATCAGTTAGTGTGATGAACCTTCGAAAGTCGAAACAGTAAATTGAAAAGTCACCCTTGTAGCTTATGTTTTCAGTTCTACCATGTAAGATAAGCCTGTATTATGCAATGGTGGATCTGTACATTCCAATGTTACTCTCGGCCTGATAGTTTCGAAATGCATAGACATCCCTTTCTTGGAATTCATTGATGAAAGTTAGGATGTTTACTGCTCTTATTATTCTTGTAATTCGACCGCCCTCCAAAAAAAAAAAAAAGATAATATTAAAAATTATTGTGTAATATGAGAAGAAAAAATTAATCATTAATTTGATTGTGAATTATACCTCAATGTCATGAAAGACAGTTTCAAAGATGTTCTTGTACGATGAGTATTCATTAGTATTTTAAAAAACCCGAACCACTCTTAACTTGAGCATTGGCCTGTTGGTCCTTGTTACTTGCTTGATGTTTCCTCATGCTTTTGCCATTTTTCTGCTTGTCTGATTGTACGTCCAAATGAGAGTGGGTTTTTTGTGATACGTGATGGACGTTCGGGTGTTCATTTTATAGACATGGGATAATAATTGATAACCATTGAAATATGAGTTTTAATAAATTCAAACTCTAGTGGGATGATAAGATAAATACAAATTAGTTGGATAATAAATTATTTTTTCCATAAATAAGTTTAAATATATCTCTCGTAACAGATTTCGGTTCCCATACTTTATCTAAATTAAGTTTTTTTATTTAATTTAACTAATTTTAGTCAACACGTGTTTTTTAAATGTTGTTTGATAATAATTAATAGCCATTAGATAATAATTGATAGCCATTAAAATAGGAGTTTGAATAATATGATGAGAAGATAAGTCCTAATCAGTTGGATATTTAAGCAGCGTAGATGTTTTTTCGTGTACAAAGAATTGTCGTATTTAACAAATTAATATATTAATTATTAATTTATTTATTGATCAAAGTTGTATAATAATGTATTTTTTAAGTGGCATGGAATTTAAGTTTTATTTTATGAGGTTTTTATGTTTGTTAGGTCCGATTAAAACATGTATTTGTATTGTAGTATTTTAATTGTTATTCATGTAATTGTATTGTATTATTTAAATTGTTATCTATCCAATGGCTTATTAATTTATTTACTGATTGAAGTTGTATAATAATGTATTTTTAATGAAATGGAATTTAAGTTTTATGTTATGAGGTTTTTATGTTTGTATGGATCCGATTAAAACATGTATTTGTATTGTAGTATTTAAATTGTTATTTATGTTATTGTATTGTATTATTTAAATTGTTATTTATCCATTGCTTAGGAAACCAAATTGGATGGAATTGTATAATGAGCACGTGATTACATTTCATAAGATTAAATCAAAATAAGATATTAATTAAAAAATAATGATCATAGTTATCTCTTTTAGGTGAGTTATCCACACATTCCTATAATCTCTCTACACCATAAATTTTGAATTCAAAATGTGATATTAAATTCGTGTCTTTTTATCTATCTACACCAAAAATTTTTGAATTCAAAATGTGATATTAAATTGGGGTTTTTTTATTTTTTTCAAGCTTTCTATAATTAGAATGTCAAAAGTATTATTTTTTTGGTCAAAAGTTTCTAAAAAGGATTTAACCAACAATCTTTTTATATATAGATAGATAACATTATAAGAGTAATATTTTTTATATATAATAATTATTATTTAATGCACATTAATAATATTTATTAATGTAATTAATTTAAAAATATATAAATAAATGTACAATATATATTGTGTCATATATGCACTCTTTTTAATTTTTAGAATTTGTCGTCCATCGTAATAATTAAAAAAAAATTATAATATATATATATATGGTTTTATGAATATATTAAATATATTAAGCATAAAAATAAATTAGTAATTAAACAGTATTATAGGTGGATTACAGATTAATATATAAATTAGTATAATGTTAATTAATATATATGATTTTATACAATTTTTCTTTTTTTTTTTGTAGCATATTGTATTGACCGAAAATATATGGAAAGGATATTGAAGCACATTGACCGAAATTATGTGGGAAGATATATTCAAGCACGTGAGTTATCTCTTCTAGGAGTTATCCAATTTCAATAAATTCTCATTATTCAAAATTTGAATTCAAATATGACTTTTAATCTACCGTTCTAGGAGTTATCCAATTCCAATAATCTCTCATTATTCCAAATTTGAATTCAAATATGACTTTTAATCGACGGTCCACATATTTTAATCTCAGTGTGTTATAAAAGCTTTCAAGAATTCTAAAAATAGAATGTCAAACTTATTATTTTTTGGTCAAAAATTTCTAAAAAAGTTTATTCCAACAACCTTTTTATATATAGATAGATATAGATATAGATGTTGTAACTTGTGGCCATTAGGCAGATTTATATTTATTATTTTTTATTAAATATACATATTTTCATATAGGATTTTATAAAAACAAATACAAATAGATTAGGATATTTTTTATATAAATATATAATTACTTCAAAAAATATGAAGGGTAAATAGTTAGAATGTTTCACACAAAAAAATGTGTAATAATTAAATAGAAAGTAATAATTAATCCTATTTAATAAATAAACATAATAACTAAATAAAAAAATACAACTTACTATGCTTTCTTATTATTTGATTTCTTCATCCACAAGGATATTATATTACCTGGTAGAAAAGATTAAAAAATCATCATAATCCTCCTAAAGTCTTTCACTTTTGTCTCACTTGCTAACATTAGATTACGTAGTAGAAAAGATTGAAAATTCATCATAAATCTCCTTTTGATTTCTTTTGTATTTCTTATTCTAAGACTATGTTTTTTTTTTTATTATTTGATTTCTTGATGCTTTCATAAAATAGGTGATGCTTTCAAAGTTAATATTGCTTGCTGAGGAGTAAATAAACCCTAACACATTTGTTTTCCAATTTCTGGAAAAGGAAAAGAGAATTATGATTAAGTTTTAAGTTGGTAAAGTGTTTTAATCAATAAATTATTGGAAATTAGTGGTGAAACTTCAATAACATTAAGTACATATCATGGATTAATATGTTGAAGAATTTAGACAGTAACAGTTCAACATATTTTTGAATGGTAAAAGTATTTCTTTGTTTATATATTTCACTTTATATTGTGACCATTAGGTGTAAATGAACACAAGTTTAATTTTTAGACTCGTGTTCGTTTTATTAGTAAATGAACACAAGTTTAATTTTTTAAGTTCGACTCGGTTAACAAACAATCAAAACTCTACATATCACTATAATTATTCGGTTTAGACCATCTTTAATCGAAAAACTCATACTTAAATAATTGGTTTATGATGTTTGAATTTGACTGATTAGGAAAACACACACAAGACTAATTATCAATTAATTTTCTGATTTCTATATTTTATTATTGGAAATTAGTTGTATATGTATATTAATATACTTAAAACACAAAAACAGCCAATAATTAATTTTTTATGTTTTTCTCCCCTACATAACTCAGAAGCTGATTTTTTATTTTTCTCACATGAAATGAATCTTTTGTTCTTTCAAATTGCATTCAAATTCAGGTGTCATTTTCTGCTACTATTTGACAGTTTCAAAACACCATATATTTTTATCAATTTTGCTTGAGATAAAGTACCAGATTTATTTTTTAAAAAAAAAAAAGAAAAAAAAAAGTGTTCAGAAATCCACATTATTCCTACCAAACTTATCTGAGACACACTTTGATACAATTTTAATTTTTTTTATTACTAATTATTTAATTTTCATTCATCAAAATCTGGCTTATAAAACTCTTGCAACTTCACATATTGTCCTGTTCTAAGTATACTACATTAACTCATTAAATTTGAGATTTTTTAGGGATGTCCAAGCAGATATATGTCAAAAAACAGGACCAAGATAGGTTCAAAATCAATTCCAATGAAAAAGAGATGTCAAATGCTAATAAAAACAACTTATTTACCAAAAATCTGAAAGAAAATAATCCAATTAGGCTGCAAAGAACTTGCTCAGCTTCTTCATTATCTTCTCTGTCCTTAATCAAGCGGTGCAGTTGGATAACGAACAATAGCGGTAAGATTACAAGAAAAAAAAAAAAAAAAAAGAGTTAAAAACTATAGCAATATAATACAGCATTGCATTATTGTTCCCTTCTCAAAAGATTGAGTTAATCAAGATTTTGTTCAATTTGCAGATAAAGTTTACGTACAATTTCACGACGAGTGCTGGGGCGTTCCGGTTTATGACGACAAGTAAGTTCATTAATTTTCTTGTAATCCATAAATATGTTTTATATATCCCTATAAATTGTAATTATGGTGTCTGTGTGTGTGTTTGTAATCGACAAATTATGTGAAAAAAAAAGTCGATTGTTCGAGGTGCTTGCAATGTGTGGAATGCTTATGGATTTCAACTGGACTGAGATCTTGAAAAGGAGAGAACTTCTAAGGTTAGTGCAAGCTTTGCCTAGCTACTTTACCATATTTTTTTTCTCTCAAAAAGCTTCAAACTTTTTTAAATGATGTGCATATAGAGAAGCTTTTGGAGGTTTTGATCCTAAATTTGTGAGCAAAATGAGTGAGAAAGTGATTATTGAGACAGCCTCAAACAAGGAACTAAAATTAGATGAAAGCAGAGTGAGGTGCATAGTGGGCAATGCAAAATGCATAAGAAAGGTAACTATTTATTTATTTATT
>CACSLK010023397.1:10508331-10518331 GCA_902706635.1 Striga hermonthica
CTTCTCGGAATTTTGGAAACTTGGCTCGACTCGCCTCATTCATCCTCGAAATAAACCTGAAAATATACCAAAAGCACGAAAAAGTACGTTAAAATACAAAATAAAACATAAAAACACCCGAAACGCGATAAAATGGACCGGTCGACACTAAAACAAACCTAAAACCGACTCGATAAAACAAATAAACACATAAAAATAGACACAAAAACACAACAAACAATTTTAATTTTTTATTTTTTGTGTAAAAATCTGGATACTTGCATACCTAAAATTCTAACAATTGTATTTTGAAAAATATATTTGAATATGTTTACTCTTTACCATAAATTAATGTGGCTGCTCAATAATTTGGAATAAAAGCAGCATAATTGTGTTCTGATTTCAATGCCTAATATTAATTATTGTAAATAATTAATCTGAGACGTCCATATATAATGCAGGATGGACCGTTAAAACACTGAATGTGAGGAGGCTATGGCTATCTAATGATGACCGCTGTAGAAATATTTAATTCTCTTCTAATCAGAACACTGAAGAGTTGTTGATGCTATTTATAACCCCACAATTTTTTATATTATTTTTAGCTCTATAAGGTTAAATTTTCACTGCTGCTATATATTTTCTTTTCCAGAGGGCCATAATAATATAAATACAACAAAAATGAGACCTTCAATTTACTGGGAAAAAATAAAAAAAATAAAAATAAAAGCATCTCTATACTTAATGTTATAATGAATTTTCTTTTACAATGATTTGATAAGGGAAATAGTAAATTGTATGATTTCAACAGAATTAAATTACAATTCCAAGAAAACAAAAAACTTAAATTCCAACTAAAATTGATTAGAAATAATATTTCAACAAAAATTAACATTTCCCACATCCATGAATACCTAATGATCTCACATATAATAGCCTTATTTTTCAAAAGAATGAGTTCCATCATCTCTAATTAATCACTTAATTATAAATTTAAACGAGTACTAATACCCATGTACAACATGGGTGTTGAGTTAATGAATATATGTGAAGTTATTTATGTCTAATACTAAACCTAACTCCAGAGCAAAAATAATTTTAAAACAACATCACGAAGCATAGATTTTCGTCATGTCAGCATCCGAAACATGAGAATCTGCCACTTAAGCTCAACACGTTTTGAATTAATATATAAGGAGAGATTGTTATAAATAGGTCAAAACCTTGCTAATCCCGAATTTGATCTTTATTGTCTTCATCATGAGAGAAGAGTTAAGTAAGAATGTGTTTGATAAACACCAAAGCTAGTTCACGTCTTATTTGTTAGCTTATAAGTTTTAGGTATTTATATAAATCTGTTTTGGTCTTTGAAAATTTTATTTTAATCTGCTCATAAGATATAATTTTACCAAATATTTTTTATTTATCAATTAAAGGTTGGCAAAAAAACTTAAATTTTTCCCCGTACCGAACAGAACGGAAATAGTCCCATTCCGAAAATACGTTACAAAAAGTTCATAAAAGTCGGATAGCGTGATAAACCGAATCCTGAACCATGTCCACCTTTGATATCAACTAACTTTTCCAGCCATAAGTTCGACACTCATCAACGATCAGCTATCTTTTTCCTTAGTTTTATCAAATATAATCTAAATATGGCCAATATGAAAAATGCCCAAGTAACGGTGATTATTGTCTTCGGGTTGACTTTGCATGACTTCAATTTCATAGTAACCAATATAATTTGTGGAGATGCTACAGTTTCGTTACGGAGTCATTCCGTCGGAGTTTGTAATTATTAGGAATAATTGATCTAATGGCTACAAACTCCTACGGAATAGTTCCGTAACGGGACCGTAGCATTTCCCACATATTATAATATGTGCACAATAAAATCTCAACACTTCCATATTGTTGATTTATTAGTAACAAATGACCTCTCTATCTTAGTCTCTAGCTCCCTTAATATTATTAGTTCTTTTCATTCAAGTCATAAACAAATAACATTGACCAAAAGATCCCCTAACCAAATCTCAAAGTGGACCAAAGCTATTTAACACCAAAAATGACAAGTGCCCACAAATATTAATTAACACATGTACTCTATCATAAATTTCATAAACGAAACTCTTGTAATACTGACGTCATATATCAATAAATGTCCCCCTACATTATTTATGAAAAGGCAGCTCAATTTAAAATTTTGGTTTAAATTCATTTTATTAATATATTTATTTATTTTTTTCAAGCACGCACGCACGCACAAAATTAAAAGCACGCAAAACCAAGATCGATCAGTAAAGGATTTAAACAAAAAATCTATTTCTAGTAAGTTTTCGCATATAGTTTTCAACTCAAAGTTTATTAGAAAAATTATATATTAAGAAGAAGAAAAATAAATAAATTTTGTTACTTATTCATATGTCCCCACTAACTAAATTTATAACATATGTAGCCACCTTTATTTAATTCTTGTAACCCTATATATATAATCATCCTCTCCACACACCCTACTTCAATGTGTGGAGAAAAAGCTCTAAAAATGGGAATATCAAATGCTCATGAGAAAATGGAGTTGAAGAAAGGGCCATGGACTCGAGAAGAAGATCAAAAACTTCTAGCTTACATCGAAGAGTATGGCCATGGAAGCTGGCGAACCCTACCTGCAAAAGCCGGTAAATTTTATTATTATTATTATTATTATTATTATTATTATTATTATTATTATTATTATTATTATTATTATTATTATTATTATTTTCTCCTTTTCTCCCATTAATTAAGGTTAGATGATTTTGATTGACCTCTTTTAATATGTTCTATGTGTGATTTAGGGTTACAAAGGTGTGGCAAAAGTTGTAGATTGAGATGGACAAATTACCTAAGACCCGATATTAAGCGAGGAAAGTTTAGCGTTCATGAGGAGAAGGCCATTATTCGGCTTCATGCGCTTTTGGGCAACAGGTGAATAAGTACCATTTACATCATATTCTTTGTGCCGTTTAGTGTTTTATCTTATATTCGAATGATCTGTATAGTATTCACGTTGAAATATTACGCTTATGAGTTGTCTCATATTGATTAAAAGTATTAAAAAAATGAGTCTAGTTTATATGTCTGTTAAAAATATTCTGTCAATTAATTTTGGGATTGAACCAATTTTAATTCATGCTAATATGTTTGTGATCAACAACTTCAATCACCCTTACCACAGTGAATTATGCATGGCCACAAACACTAACTTTGGTTCGTTAATTTGTTCCTCATGACCTCAGGTGGTCCGCCATAGCAACCCATTTGCCCAAGCGTACGGACAATGAAATCAAGAACTACTGGAACACCCGCCTCAAGAAACGCTTGGCCCGCATGGGCATCGACCCTACCACCCACAAGCCCAAGGAAACCGGGCCCACTGGGTCCTCCCGACAGTCTGCCGCCATCGTCAGCCACATGGCCCAGTGGGAGAGCGCCCGACTCGAGGCTGAGGCACGCCTCGTCCGCGAGTGTCGAATCCTTTCCAAGCTCCGGCTCCTCCACGAAACTGCCATTCAGGCCCAACAACCGCCTCTTGTGGCCGCCCCACCGCCGCCGTGCTTGGACGTTCTCAGGGTATGGCAGGGGACGACTGCCGGTCGAAACGGGTTTTACAACCCGACTGGGAGCCTCGGGTCGCCAAACTCGACATTGAATTGTTTGTGCCGACAAAAATAATAATGTTGGATTCGTTAATATGCCGATAATGGAAACTGATGAGTACTCAATAAATGGCGAGGGATTGTATACGTCGGGAAGCGCGTGTGTTGGGGAATTTGAAGACAACAAGAATTATTGGAGCGAGTTGTTTGATTTAGTCGCTTCACCTTTATTAAGGGGGAAATAAAAATGATAATTGGAATTTTATTTACAATATTTATGCAACTTTCTTTGTATTTTTTTAATATTTATTTTATTTTTATTTTCTGCTTTGGGTTTTTGTATGTGTTAGCGTGTGGGACCTTGATCGTTTTTCTCTTTTTAGTTAATGGTAATGTTTTCGAGAAATGCTACGGTCTCGTTACAGAGTAATTCTGTCGTGATTTGTAGCTGTTAGATCATCATGTAATTGTTAGGAATAGTTGATCTAACTGTTACAAGTTCCAACGGAATGATTCTGTAACGTGACTGAAGCATCTCCGTTTTCACAATAACTAGTACTAATACCCATGTACAACATGGTATGTTGAGTTAATGAATATATGTGTAAAGTTATTTATGTCTAATACCAAACCTAACTCAAGAGCAAAAATAATATAAAAACAAAATCACGAAGCATTTTTGTTATGTAGAAGCGTAAGAATCTGTCACCTAAGCTCAACACGTTTTAATCAAAGATGGTCTCTTTTCTTTTAATCTTTTTTAATCTCTTGTACACGTAATAATCGTGAACAAGAGTCCAACTTTTAATCAAAGATGGTCTCTTTCCTTTTAATCTCTTTTAATCTCTTTTTGGCTTTTCGGTAACTGCAAAAAGTCCACAATTTTATTTTTTTTTATATATAATAAAAATTGAAGCTTTTCCACATACTTTTTATTTTATTTTTTTTGGTTTTTTGTTCTTGGTTTTCTCACATTACTATGAATATTCAACTCCAAAAACAGAGTATTTTTTTCCTGTTTTTAATCTCGATTTTGTTGCTATGGACACGGGTCGAATCTATTCGGTTCGATATCGAGTCGGGTCAATCCAAATGTATAGCCGAAGATGTTACGAGCAGTTCAATGACACTCGGGAAGTACACAATCATAAAGCCTAACGAGGGACATGTTTTGCCTGATACTCATAAAATCACTGTCCGGGTAATGCTTTGAATCTTGGCAAAATAGCTCGTTATATCACAACCTTTTATTAAATTGCTAAAACATCACGACTTTTGGACCTTGGCGGAGAATATCACAATCTTTGATTTCTTTGCAAAACGATACACGAAAGTCGAAAACCGACCTTCGTTACATTACTTAAAATCATTTAATGAAAATCTGAAAGTATCATCACCTCCGAAACACTATTTATTGTTCTCAATAGTTACAAATCTTCCCCCATAATGTATCAAAGATGGTCGGTTTCTGACTTCCGTGTATCGTTTTACAAAGAAATCAAAGGTTGTGATATTTTTTGCCAAGGTCCAAAAGCCGTGATGTTTTAGCAATATGGGAAAAGGTCGTGATATAGCGAGCTATTTTGCCTTGAATCTTTATGTACGTAGATTTCACTTGCAATGGTTTGTTAAGTGTTGGTTAGTTAATTTGTGTTCTGTTTTTGGGCTTGATTATGAACTTTACCATGCATAATTTCAAGTTCTGTAATTGATGATGTGTGATTTCACTTAACCCCTTAGGTTCAATCGACTTATGAAAATGTATTGTATCACTCTTCGGACAACGTGACTGAAGGGCAATTCGCATTCGAAACGGGCGAGGCAGGTGATTACGTGGCTTGCTTTTTCGTGGCCGAGCACAATCCTCCGGTTTCGTTCACCGTGGATTTTGATTGGAAGTTCGGTTTTGCCGCCAAGAATTTGGTCAATGTTGCGACGAAAGGTTCTGTTGAAGTAAGTTACTATATTTATATATTCCTCTTTTTGTATATAATGTTTGTACATCTTTGTTGTTCATGCTTTTCGACGCAATTATTATTATTATTTTTTTCTTTCCAAGTTCACCTAAAAAAATACATTAATTTGCCAATTATTGTAAATTATCGATCAAGAAAGTCGTGATCCTAGCTTTGATCGTGTGCTATTGGGAACGAAATAGAACTTGAGATGTTTATGCTTGGATTTTGTTGTGTTTGCTGTGGTTTATGATACATTCTTGGTTTGTTCTACTGCAATAAAAATGCCTCATTCAAATGCAT
Organism: Striga hermonthica; assembly: GCA_902706635.1. Lineage (NCBI taxonomy): Eukaryota > Viridiplantae > Streptophyta > Magnoliopsida > Lamiales > Orobanchaceae > Striga > Striga hermonthica. The sequence continues at coordinate 10,514,204 of CACSLK010023397.1, forward strand.
GGTTTTACTAAATAGTTTTGTACTATATTTGTTTCTTTCTTGTACTTCATCTATTTGATCATGCTTGTGAGAGATGAAATATGAAATTACTTTCCTCTATTCTCTTCCACTTTCACTAATCTTGCCTTTTACATTTGTTGTTTATGATCACAAGTCGATGGAATTGGAATTGAAGAGTATGTTCGGGACAGTACAGTCCATTCACGACGAGATGTTTTATCTTCGCAAAAGGTGATTTTTCTTTTAAAGAATTTTTGCAAGTATTTCTCGAATAAATACAACAATTCAAGCTCGGACATTTGAAAACCGATTGGTTCTTTCCATAGGGAACAAGAAATGCAGCAACTGAATGCATCTACAAACTCGAAAATGGGATGGTTTTCATTACTGTCGATTCTCATCTCGTTATCTGTGGCGGGAGTGCAGTTTTGGTACCTGAAATTTTTTTTTCAGAAGAAGAAGATTATTTAATTTAGTTCTTACATCTTGTTAACTTGTGGCCAATTGGGCAATATTACTTAATGGAAGTGTAGATGGAAATGTTTGTCTATCTTTCTGGGTTGTCCTGTTTTGGCTTTTTAAATCTTGAATTGTGTCCATAACTCCTGGGAAAAAACTTGAAGTTCAAAATTTTCTTTTAGTTTTGGCTATTAGAGGTTGATAAAATAATGAAAAGTGAAAAGGAATAACTGTGAATGGAGATGTAATGTTCTAAGGTGAGTGAGGTCCAAATGGAACTTTATGAAATTTTTGGATTCTTCGAGTTCCTGGAGAAGTCTTTTGAATCATGTATAGGTTCGGTTAGGTCTGTAAAAGAATTAAACAGCTCACGGCTTGTGTGTGCTCGACAGCTCGAGTCAAACCTCGAGCATACATTTTATAAACTCGAATGCTCGACGGGCCACCTGATTGTAAGTGTAATTCCTCTAATACTTCATACTTCTAACTTGATCAAAATTCGAGCAAGACTAAGTTCAAATATAAAGTGATGGAATTTGAGCAATCCTCCAGCATTTATATATTTTTGTTCGAGTAATGTCGAGCCTTAAAAAGTTCGGCCAGTGGAGCTCGAACTTGAGTTAAATAATGGCATTGCTCTAGTCCATTGCAGTCTAAGTTCAAAACCATCCCTACATATAATGCTAAGAAAGAAGTAATATTGAAAAAATAACATGATCCATAAAATTATAAAATGTTCATTGACATTTGGTAAATAATTTCCTAAGAGTGTGATTTCTCCTAAAACAAATCCCTTCAGTGCCTACCTTGCAGGATCTCAGAGTAGAATAAATAAAAGGCGCATCCATAACCGTAACATCGAAATCAAAGCAGTTCGCAAATTCGAAAACATGTGATATCTTTGATTGCACAAACTTTTCAATACATGCTACCAACAATCTGTCTAAAATAGAGGGAAAAAGAAGGTTCATGTCAGCTTGCGCTGCATTGTGTATATACACCCAAAACAAAATAAAGGAAAAGTATGGAAATAAAGATCTAAAAAAAAAAACAAAAAATAAAAAATAAAAACAAAACAAACAAACATATAATTTAAGTCTTCGACGGTTTATAACTATGGAGGCACTCACAGCAAGCACAACGAAACTAATATTTCCAAATGATTTAAAAATTTGTATTCCCACAATCAAATTCAACTGCAACTAATTGCTCGAATAACTCCATGGCAGAGCCTATTTGCAATATCACCTCATTCTTCGACTGAGATCCAAGTATTTGATATCTTGTACATGTCAGGTTTTCACATCACGATGAGAATATATGCCAGTGGTGATCGGATGGCAGATTTTCCTTGATTTTTTCGAGCCTCTTTAAAATCTCCAAAAAAGTAGGTCTCTGGTTCATGTCTGCTGACCAGCACAGTGTGGTTAGCCTGCACACCATTTTGGCATTTTCAGTTCGGGAGTCGTTAGGACAACTTTTCATATGTTCAAAATAGCTTTTTATTATTCAGATTGATGAAAACAATTGTGCTGAATGTACAGGCAAATGCTTCATATGCATGGTGTGAAGAGTGATGGTGTTTTTACGTAGACTCCTCTGATTCTGGGTTTTGTCCTAATTACCAACAAAGAATACAGAAAAATCACATCTTCTAAAATTATAGAGTAAAAAAAAAAAGAAAAAAAAAATCGACACCTTACATAATGTCTTTTTTACCAGAACTGTCTTTATTTTTACCAGAATCAGAGGTTAGGACGCAAATTGCAAAATCCAACCTACATTAATGTAGGCTGCATTGGGAGATGGTAAGATGAAAAGCAAATGGCGATGGGTTTAAATTAAATATACCCTCAAGTTTTGGATGGTTATTGTCATTTCTTGTTCTTTATATTTTTATTTATGTTTTGTGCAAATTACCAAAATTAATAAGTACAATTTGTATTTACGAAAGATAGTTGCATTTTTATATAAATTGAAATTAGACTTAAAGGTAGCTTCAGTAACCTTTTTTTTTCTTCTATTTATTGTGTTAGTTATAAAACTAAACTCATTTTTTCCATGTCACGAGTTATTATTACTGTAAATACTTACTCCCGCAATTCAGGAATAAAACCTTTTGCCCTAAACATGGGCCTGTGTCCTTCTGCTACATATCTGGCCGCTTCATATGGTTCATAATTTGATAACGGAGGTTCACCTTCAAGCATCTGCGAATAAATAGAAATTCTGCATCTAATGTTTCGATCAAGCAAAATTAATTATATGACACACAAGTATCAAAATTGTTACCTCGTACAATATCATTGCAAAGGAGAAAACATCGACCTTTTTGTCATATTTCCGGTGCTTGAAGACTTCAGGCGCCATGTAGCGGTCTATTCAAAATTACATTGAAAAGATAGTAAAAATGTTAACAAACAATTAAACCCCATGATGTAAATCCAAATGATTTTTTTACAAAGCCACTCACAGCTTCCAGTCTCGCCAGTCATTTTGTACACGTCATGAGAATGTTGTACTCTGATCAGCTTGCTTAACCCGAAATCTCCTACTTTTAAATGGTCCGCACTTGTATTTACGAGTAAAACATTTCTGGAAATATACATTTTTTTAGAAAATAACAGTATTTCTTATTGTAAAGAGACAAGTGTAAAGTATCAGTCAATTGCATTTGAAAATCTGAAAGATAGGTATTTGACAGTCTGAAAGATAGCCATTTGAAATTCAGTGATCATTTTCGTCAGAAATAGAAGTATTGGATCTAAAATGTTCTGACATGGTTAGGAAAACCAATTAATAAGTCAAATTTACCAAATGTGAAACCAACTGACCTTGGTTTAAGATCTCTGTGTATTACAACATTCGGCTCACTGTGAAGATAAGCCATGCCTCTATATACACAAACAAGAGTCCACAAATCAGCACTGACACAATTGTATGTTGATGAACAAAATGTCAAAATAACATAGGTTGGATTTATGCACAATGCTTCTTCGATGATCACAAATGGTATAGCTCATAATTAAAGAAGAGGCGGAAGAGGAAGGCAACAAAAACGCTGAAGAAATAAAATTAAAAAAGTGGAAGGAAACATCAATTGTGTTGATGGTAGTCGAAATACAATCTCACTCAAGGTATCCACTGCGATAAGTAATTTCTGACGTGAACTAAACTTTTAAGCATGAGCATCAAAAGATCATGATCGATGTTTGACATATCAAAATGTGAGAAATTCTGCAGCGAAATTTAACAAAACGACTTTTATTTTACCTGGCCATATCCATTGCAAAATTGACTGCAGTTGTTGGATTCAACGCCCCCTTTTCCTTCAGATACTGATGCAGATCACCCTAGGAAAAGAGTAAAATGTTATAACCCAACATTATGACGTGTTGAAGTTAAATAATATATACTTCCACACAACTTTAGGGGGAAAAAATCACTTACCCCTCTCAAATATTCAGTGACCAACATTAAGGGCTTCTTCTCTGTTACAGCTCCTAGAAATTGGACTATATTTGGATGCCGAAGCTTCACAAGCAAATTTACCTCGTGCCTGAAGTCCTGACTGAACATTGAGCATGAAATAAGGTCAACTTACTTTAAGAGAGGGAAAAAGAAGAAGTAAATGCATATACTAGATACAATATCACTTAATAGAGAAGC
>CACSLK010023397.1:10534094-10548833 GCA_902706635.1 Striga hermonthica
TAAGTATCCTTTCTACAAGTGTGAAGATATCGGATGCAGATGACGGAACCGACATGTCACGTTAATGCAGAAATTTGGTTACGTCCTATTAGAGTTTCAGCATCACTGCCCGTCTTCTGTCCAGACGACCATTAATGCTGGGGGCCACCTTGTTGATATCATTTTCAGTAAGCCAAATTAAGTGACGTTAATCCACCGATTGGGGTCAGTATAAGGATAATTAAGGTTCATGCAAGCACGTGACGCTTCCACCGACTTCAAGACGGCTACACGATGAAAGATTCAACAAGAACCGACATCTCCATTATTTGACCGATGTCACATGTCGGTCAACACTTGTCAGTTGGCACACGTCGGTCAACACATGTCGGTCGACACATGTCGGTCACAATATATCGGTTATGACTGGATGAACCGATATCTATAACATGCCACCTCAGCATGGTAAGGCGGCGACAACTCAGCATAGGTTGTCCAAGTGGCGAGTTATCAAGAAAAGCAGCTAAGGGCCGCCTTTGACCTTTCAAAATGTAATGATGATTATACGGATAAATGTTGTACTTAAATATAAAAGGAGAAAAATAAATCTCCAAAAAAAAAGAGAGATACAATAATAATAAGACTTTACTACAAACATTTCATCTCCTTTAACAATATACCAGTTCTTATCGTTGAATATTTGATTGTACTCTAAATTTCCTACAATCAGACCGTTGTTAATTCCCGTTTGACAACAAAACACTATCTTTTAAAATAAATAATGATAATGATTATAACATTGTACTATCAAAATCGATAAGGTATATAAAATCCGTTTTTCTGTTCAAATCGATAATGAAGAAAAAAGTCTAATTGGTGAAAAGATGATATATACAAATCATAAATTTAAAAATTTGATATATGCAAATCTTAGCATGCGGTTTCAAACAATTTAATAATATAATAATAGGCTGAATGAATTATGATTCAGATTCATGCAAAGAAAATTTTAAACAGATTTCTAAAATCATGATTTTCCTTGGAGATTTATTCGGATTTCCAAATTGTTTGGAAATCACGATTTCTAAAATCATGATTTATTCGGATTTACATTCAGATTTCCAAATTGTTTGGAAGAATAGGAGATTTATTCGAATTTTGATTCCTTATTGGTTACCAATATAAAAGTATTTGATGTTATTAATTAAAAAAAAAAAGAAAAAAGTTGATTTACTATTTTTAGGAGATAATTAATGAAAGTGGCGGGAAATTGTTTCTAAATTTGATTTATGTTAATCCTTATTATATAGGACTAGTGTGTATCCCGTGCGATGCACGGACGGGCTTTTTACTTAAAATATTTTCTAAGACTTTATATTAAACATAATTATTTATGTTTAACATCTCATTATTGTAAGAAAAGAAATACCAAATATGAAAAATTATATATTATTTATTACTAATAACATCAAACATTAGATATATGGTAAAATTAATTATATGATCATCATACTTTTTGGAAAAAAAAAAATCATCAATTAAGTTGAAGTACCCGAATATAAAAAATAATTTATGATATTATTGACCATATTTACCCGTTGTATTTAAAGATATCATTGACCATATTTTTAAGACTTAAGGTTTACAAAATATATTTTTCAAAATAACAATTTTTTTTTAATTTGAATTTGACCTTTTCATCCAACCGATATTTTCCACAAAAAAATAGTATTTTAGAAAATTTTCGACGTGAAAATAAAAAAAAAAATAATGCAATAGTAATCGATCAATTTAATATTGTTCAAAATTGTTTGATTCGGTCATAATCAAATTTGATTGAGCTTATCAGATGAAATCAGATTATATGCCTAAAATAGTATACTTTTTGTTTGATTTCCCACAACAAAAAAGGTTGTGCTTATCACCTTAAACCCAATCCAACCTATTTTAGATTTTAAATATATAGTAAGCAAATAATATATGTGATCTATAATATCCAATATTAATTTGAATTGTTTTAAATAAGCAAAATTTTGAAATAATTATTTGCATACAAAATATTAAAATCGAATATGTTATGGAATTGTTTCTTTAATAAAGGAATTTTTTTTCAAAACATATCCTACATTATCTTTTTAAAACAATGAAAATTATCTTCAAATGTATCCAAAAGAAATCGGTTATGTAGAAGATAATATATCATATTTTAAAGAATCTATATTTTTATGGAATTGATTCTTTAATCGCATCCTAAAAAAAAGAAATATATTTAGTTAGGCTTATTCTAAAAATCGGATTTAACCAATAAATATATATTAAATCCTAAACCTAAAATATAGGAAGTTAAAACATATAAAATTGTTTATTTAATAAAGGAATCTTTTCAAAACATATCAAATATTAATTTGTCAAATAGTAAAAAACGAATTTCACAAAAAAGATTAACCAAATCTCTTCATAAAAGGAAAGAGTTAAAATAGGGGGAAATTAACCAAATCTATTCATTAAAAAAAGGTGTGTAATAATAAACTGAATTTTGTTTTTTCCTATTCAAAATCAAATCAAAAACTTTAGGCGGGATTTGTGAAATAAATTCAAAAAAAGTTTCCGCAAAAGGTAATTTTAGAAATAATTGAGCGGGAAAAAATTTACCGAAATTGTATTTTTTCTTAACTCTATTTTATAGTAATATATAAAAAAAAAAAACAAAAAGCAAGATAAATAAAACGTGTCAAAAATCGGATGTAAAAAAATGGTAACAAATATAAACCTAAACAAAGGGAGTAAGAATAGGCGAAAAAAAGGAAGAATAATCTCAATCCAATTTCCATAAATCTATTACAAAATCGAATAATTCATTTAGGCGGGAAAAACGAAAAAAATTGAAAAAATCACATACATTTTTGAAATGTTTTGGAGGGAAAAACACTTACCAAAAATTTATTTTTTCTTAACTCTATTTTATAATAGTAGATTAACATATATGCTAGCATATATGTTACTTTCACGTAAATACTAATATATATATAAATTATTTCTAACAATTATTAGAAATATGATTGATTCTTAAAAAGAATCTTTAATTAAATATTTTATATTGTATTTTAAAAATTTTTAAAATACATATGGTAAGTGTATTTCTTAAATTAAGTGTATTAAGTATGGTAAGTGTATTTCTTAGATTTATTTTGATTTTGATTTTGATTCCATATTGTTTATTGTATTCCTAAAAAAAATGGATAAAAAAGATATGCTAATAAATAGAGATCTTGTTAATTTACTATTTTTAGGCAATAATTAATGAAATAGGCGGGAAAATGTTTCTAAAAGTGAATTTTGTTAATCTTTATTATATATTAATAAATTTCAGTTTGTGTTTATTTTAGTCAATTGTTGGTTTCTTTAATTACGTTGATAGTTGTTTTGTAGATAAAGTTTATGTAAATAATAAATAGTTATATATAGCCGATTTTAGAATTCTCATTTATGGATGATTCTTTTTATTTTAACATATGTATTAGAATCATTGATTTGGATTGGCATACATGTTATATAAACAAAATACAATTTTATAGGGTGAATAAAGTAGGGTGAAATCGCCTTACAAGAGATCATACGTTATTGGTTGTACCTCAAGCGGCCGGGTTTTGCTGGGTTCTGGTTAGGAATTTAGAGTATGTCGCCCGAGCCAGAGTCGCTGTCTGGGATTAATGAAGGTGTCCAGAACTTGATGTTTTACTGTTAATGTACGATCGTGATTTGCTGTTGATTTTTTCGAGTTTGCGAGCTCTCTCTTCATCCTTATAAAGTTATTTGATACTAAGAAATAAAGTGCTTGTAAAACTTTTTGAAAAGGACAAAGAAAGGTCGATTTCTTAAATAGTCCCTTTCAGAAGTTATTGATCTTGTTTGGAAACATTTAACAAATGAATTTTTAGATGTAAAAAATAAATATTCATATTTGATGCTAAATTAGTAATGAATTTGTATATAAGTCGTTTCTCAATAAACTTCATTATATCTCAATTCTCAAGAGGTCTGGTTTCGATGGGTTCTGGTTAGGACTTTAGAGTGTGTCGGCTCCCGAGTCGATGCTTTTGTCTGGGATTAATGAGGGTGTCAAAAACATGATGTTCTACTGCTGATGTATAATTGTGATTTGTTGTTGATTTTCCGTGTTTGAGAACTCTCTCTTCATCATTATGAAGTTATTTGATACTCATAAATAAAGTGTCTGTTTTGAAGCTCTTCGAGAAGGAACAAGAAAAAAAACAAATTATTAAATGGACTATTGCAAAAGTCATCGATCTTCTTTAGAAACATTTATCAAATGAGATTTTGGATGTAAAAGATAAATGTTCATATTTGATGTTAATTAATAATGAACTTATAGATAAGTTGTTTCTCAATAAAGTCCATTATATAAAAGTAAAGGATTGAAACGTTTTTAGGAAGTTAATTTTGCACAAGTTCATTTAATAAAATTGATATTTTTTTTTAAAAAAAAAATGCCATTGATCCGTACTCCTTTTGTCTCCATGAAAATTTTCACTTTGCAGTTCATGTAATTAATTAATAAATTAAATAAATGATTTATGGTAATTTGATTGAACATACATCCATGATTTTTTTTTTTCCTGTCAAAAAAGCTCATATCCAAGCATGCACTAGGTGACTTGTATAATTAAGAAACACAACTAGACTCAGGCTTGTAAAATTCAATCTCGACTCGTTTGAATATTAAATAAATCGAGGTCCAATAATTAATCGAACTAATTTATTAGCGGGTTAAGTTGAGTTCATTACCAAACCACTCATTTATTTTTTATGAGATGTAAGAACTAATTCTTCAAAATCCTTTGTTTCTTTTAATTGTTTTTTTATCAAAAGGATAAATGTCCCAATTAAATCCCACATGGAGGGAGGGTTGACCTATATGTTAGATCAACACACACGAATCAAAAAATTTAATAAATATATGCCACAATTGAAATGTACCTATATTCATACATGGTTCCATATCATGTCAATGACTACCCAAAGACCAGGTCCATTTAAGTTGGCAGTTGGACTTAGGCCCAACTTACCCTGTTAATACTCAGGCTCATATTTAAGTTTCAGCCACTATAGTTGGAGTGTTATTCGAATCAAGTCTAACATTTCATGTTCGAATTATTACTTGTTCAATACAAGAGTCAACTTGGCTTGAGACAGAATCGTGAAATCTCGTTTAATAAAAATAAATCATACACGAGAGCTCCTTATGAACACGATTTATGCGTTCACGGACATGCCCGACTTAGAAGTTCGTTCGACACCTATAAAATTGAAGCTCGATTTATTTAATATTCAAACGAGTTGAGATCGAATTTTACGAGCCTAATGTTATGTTTGATAAACCTAGTGCTGACATGCGGACATCCCCTCCAATAGTGACATGACACGTAAGCACATAGTGAAGATAAATAGAATGGATTAACACGAACTCATGACAAGTTGGCCGAACAAGGTTGCAGACGAAGATATACTTGTATCTACGGGGAAATGCCGATCAACAACTCAGCTCTGTCGTATCATCGTACATTAATGGCAGACGTGACCCGATGTTGATCAAGGTCGAGATTTGGACCATAATCATTAGATATTAAATGTGATGGTACTTACCGAAAATAGAAACAATATTTTCACTATAAGAAATTGTCAAGATGCCGACATAAATTACTAACGGAAATACTTCCGTTGGGGGATTATCAACAGATCACCAACAAATTAACAATGGATTAGATAAACAATTTTTTTTAAAATGATTAATTTGATATTTTATATATGTAAAACCGATAAAAAATAAAAAAGTTATCAAATTTTAAAATAAATTTACAATTCAATATAGTTATAATAAGAAATAATATTAAAATATAATTAATACATCTAAAATGATCATAAATAAACCAACATATTTATGATAATCTGAACCTAATTATTTTTGAATTAAAAGTAAATTAAAATTTGTCCAAGCCTAATAACAAAACATGCAATTTTGACATATAAGATTCCGAAGCATGCGAGCCTGCCACTTAGACTCAGTACGTTTTGAATATATAGGGGAAGGGGGATATAGGGGAATAGGGGTGTGCATTTTTCGACTAAAATTGACCGAACCGACCGAAACCGACCAAACCGAAAATTTCGGTTCGGTTTTTGACCAATTTGGTCGGTTGTCGGTTTTAATCATTTAGTTGTTCGGTTAATTCGGTCGGTTTCGGTTTTTCGACTTCAAATACCGAATTAACCGAACCGACTGAATAACATATATATTAAATATATAATAATATATATTATTATATTATATATCATAATATAACATTTCTAACCCTTTCTAACCCCATTCCTTTAGAGATGGGTTACAGAATTCACTAAGGGTGTATTCAATTGAGATTTTTAAGGACTTTTTAAAACTTTTTAAATTTGATGACTTTTGTGGACTTTGTAGAACTTTCATGACTTTGGTGGACTTTTTGAGACTTTCGGAGAATTTTCATCAGTGACTTTTGAAGACTTTCATAATGGACTTTTTAAAACTTATTGAGACTTTTATATACTTGCAGTTATAATATTATGTTTGAATAAAATATAAATAAACGTAACATAATAACTAATATAAACAAGAATAAATGAAAAAACAAAAAGATGTATATTTTAATCCTCTAAAAATTTATGAATAAATTTATTTTTATGTGAAATGAGTTATTAACAAATTGTTTAGGATTTTAGATTTATTAAACGAGTAAATTGATCCGAGCTTCAACGAGTCGAATCGAGCAGGGCCTTACATTTGTTTGTTAAAAGAGTACAAGGTCAAATATGTGTTAGACATCTCTACTATAACGACACTTATAATCAACTCAAATTAAGATATATTTATTTAATTATTTATTGTTTTTTTTTGCATAATGTTGTTATATGAGAAAAATATTATTAGGTTATATTTTTACAAGATACAAACATGCCGAAAAACAATAATTGTATCTTATAAAATTATCAATAATATTCAAAACATTTCAATATCAACAAATAAACTATTTGAAAATAAAATATTTTTTAATATTTTGAAATAAACATTTACAAATAAAAAGAAAGAACAAATAAATTATTTGCAAGTGCAACTATGGAAGCATTAACCTTTGAAAAGTCAAATACACACATAAAATAAGCATAATAAAGAATATATAAAATAAAAAGATCACAATAATATGGAATGAAAAACTTACACAAGGTATCAAAATAAATAAGTAAAATAATAGAGCATGAAAATGATATGGAATACAAAGTCGTGTTAGAAAGAAAAAAAAAGAGCGTGAAAAGAGTCACATAAGTCCAGCAAAATCTCACCAATATTGATGAGATTTCTGTTGAGACTTTTCCTATGTAATTTTGTTACAAAAGTCTCCAAAAGTCTCAAAATTTAAAAGGTCTCACAAAGTGTTTCTGTTTTGAATATCGGGTGACTTATAAAGACTCTCAGAATGTTTTAATTAAATACCCTGAAACTTTTAGAGACTTATTAAAAGTTATTAAAAGTCTCAATTGAATACATGTAAACTTTTTAGAAGTTTTTAAAAGTTCTAATTGAATACACCAGAATTTTAAAAGTCTTAAAAAGTCTCTAAAAGTTACAATTGAATACAACCCCCTATTTCGGAATTACAATGCACTCTTTCCCTTCAAACTCTCAGTTGTCCTCTCCCTAATTATCCGCCGTCCCCTTCTCGTCTCTTCCCCAAATCCTCCGCGTCCCCAAATCTTCTGCCGCCGGTGCTGCTCCTCCGCCTTAAATCTCATCCCTCAAATCGTCGATTTTTCCCTAAATCCTCCGCCATCAAAGCTGCGTCTACGAGACTACGGCTCTTTGTCTTCGGTCAAGACTCAAGAACTTCTTTTCTCCGGTAGCCAATTAAGCTATTTCGGTAAGTTCAATACGAATTATCATTTATGGTCGTCGATGCATCTATTTCGTCGGTCATTGTTTTTTTTTTTTTTTTTGCCAGATTCGATTGTTGTGGACTTGTGGTCCATTTGGATCTATAATTGTTCTTATGCAATTTAAAAGGAAGAGCTTAAGGTATGAATTATGAAAGTCCCAAACAAATTGGTTTTATGGGTGGTTTGAATTGATGTAATTCATACGAACTAAGGCTTTGGCTGTTATATTTATTATTTTTAGCTTGGACTGAGTTGGATTTGGAATTGAAATGTATTTGGATATGTTTTTAGGTTTTTTTTTTTTGATCGATGATATGTTTTTAGGTTTTTAGGGTTTAGGGTTTTTGTTGAATTCATAATTTATTTATTTTTTGGATAAAAATTCGGTTAACCGACCGAACCGACCGAAAAATTCGGTTCGGTTATACTTCGGTTTTAGGCACTTAATTCGGCCGGTTCGGTTTTTGAAATTTAATAGATCGGTTAATTCGGTTTTTGGAATTCGGTTCGGTCGGTCGACCGAACCGCCCGATGAACACCCCTATAGGGGAATTGGCAAAACTCAAAAGATGTTAAAGCCAAAAAAAAAAAAAGTTATAATTCTTTCTAATCGGGAAGAAAAACCCTTGACCTTCATTCCCTCCTCCTCGCCCCCGCGCCACGCCTCGTCTTCGCGGGCCGCTTCCATCTTCAGTCTCCGCGTATGCCCCGCGCCGGTACGGCCGTCCTCTGTTAAGGCTCTTCTCTTACTGCGAGTCGTCTCTCTTGCCACTTCGAACAGGTAACGCCGCCCTTCTCTTACTGATTATTGTTGTTTTTTTTGGGTTATATTTTGTAATTACTCGCCGATTAGGTTCATAGTTCTGTTTACCATTACATGATGAAATAAAAGATGATAAGTCTTGATATTTGATTAGTGAAATTTTTTAGGATAGAAAATCTCTACAACATTGCAAATGTCATTGTTGAAAAGTTGAAGTTTGCATATGTTTTACATAATAGTTGAGAAAAAAAGGAGCTCCTCGTAGAATAGAAACTTGAAAGAAAATAACATGAAGCTATCAAGTGTTAGTTTGTTTTTTGAGTTTGTTTATGTTGTCTTTTATGATTTTGTAAACATATTTGATGTGTTAACCAAAAAAGGTTCCCCTCTAACACAATGTGATATATGACAAGTTTTGTTACTTGGTTCAAATCCCACAATGTTTGTATAGATGTGTGTGAATACTCGGTGTTGGTTCTGTGAATGTTCGTGTAGAGATTAAAGAGGAACAGAAATGAATTTATGCAGTTAGATAATGGGTTGGTCTATTTTCATGAGTTATGAGCTCTTATTTGATATTGGGAGACTATTGTTTTAATGAAATATCAAACATTTAGTTTTAGTTTTAACTATGTTTTTTCAATCAAATCAGTTTTTATATGACCTTGATGATCTTAGTTTTTTAGTCTGTTGGATGAAGCTTCCTCATTCTAAAGGTTATCATGAGTTAGTTCTGTATCAACTTTGAATGTTAAAGAACAGGAAATTAATAATGTAAAAAAGTCTTGAAACAGAACCATTGGTAGCTTTTTTCTAAGAGATAGCCACATCTGCATGAGAACTTCGTTAACCCACAAAAACCGAGAAAAACTTCAAATAAAAGCTTAAATGTACATATTTGCAGAATGCCGGTGGGTCAGGAAGAACATAAAGGTAATCAATGAGTTATCATCATGAAATCTAAAAGATTCATATGCAGAACGCTAATCTGAAGATAATTTATGGAAAACCGCCCATTGTACTCGACTGTTATGTTACATTTGTTAATTCCCAATGTAGCTGAAATTTAGGAGCTGAAAGTAACATGGAAGCAAAAATTGAATGAGGTTTAGTTCAACTTCAACATCTAGCCTAGTGAAACACAAGAGGCCTTGCTTGATTGATTTTCTTTATTGGGACAAACAGGTTACTATTTGCTAAAGTAAGCATAACAGGGACATCTAAACATTTATCGAACACATTAAGGAAAGCATTTTGCCTTCGAATCTTTATTCTATTTTACGAAAAAGGAAAGCTGAAAGGAAGAACAAGAATGTATTTTTTTTTACATTATTAATTTGCTCTTTTATTTTTTTATTGAGCTCAAAAGTGACTTTTTATTTTTCTTTTCTGTTACCAATATGTTAACCTGATGGGACTGAATAAATTGAGATTTCGTTTCCTGACTGTAACTTTGAGGATGGGGGAATATTGTTATTGTTATTTCTTTTGCATTAGTCATACCTAGTATTTATTAGTTATATTAAAAAATATAGAGATGAGGAAGTCTGTGACATGTAATATAATTCCTATACTAAGAATACAGTTATATATTGGATTTGCATAATATTATCTCTGCTTAATATAATTCCCATGACATTCTTGAAATATATTGGATTTGAAACCCACTTTCTGGAATATTATTTGCATAATACTATGAAGGCTATCTTTGGTAGCTTGAGTTGTATTCATTTCCTCTTTCATTTTTTTTTGTTGGCCCCATTTTTGTGCCTATTTATGGAATAGTACTTCAAGAAATGTTTCACTTTGTTGCTAATCTCTACACCTACATGTATTACACATACAAACAGTGTCCGGTAGTACCACATGTATATATAGGAGAAAAGATCACAACTAAAGAAAAATTGAACAAATTCTTTTCCCGAGACTGGAAACGTGGGAGGTGAACCGAAGTGAAACTTTCTTAGTTCGAGTTTAAAGCGACGCCATACTTGGTGATGACATAGTAATCAGTACTACGAACGTAGGTCTGGTTTGCAGAAGTTGCGTTCAATAAGGTAGGGATCATCTCCCAAGAGAAAAGTGTCGATCTCTAGTTCGGTTCGACACCTAATTATTAAATAAATCACTTTAATTTTTAACATTGGTGTTACAAATTCTCACAACAACAGTTTTGTGCTAGAATGAGGGTTCCATCTTGTTTTGGAGTAATCCTTTACCTAAAACTAAAACCACTTCAAAGAAAAAAAAAAGTGACAAGAGTGTAAAAATGTCATCATCTAGCCAAAATGAAGAGTACGAGAGCACTGGGGCCGGTCAACTGCCCTCTAGAAGTCCCAGCATTGATTTTGCGACGCTCATGCAAAATCCTGACCTTGGAAAGGGTTGACCGGCCCTAGAAGTCCCAGCATTGATTTTGCGACGCTCATGCAAAATCCTGACCTTGTGAAAGGGTTCTCGAATCTCATATCATAAACTTTACCATTAGCCTTCAAATGTCCCAAAGACACCGGCCAAAGAAGATCTGAGAATCACGATGGACAAGCAAAAAACCCCAGTTCAGTCACACTCGACCGAGTAGTCTCTTGACCGCACATATAACCAAACGGAGAAGCCCACAGACCAGAGTCAAGAGGAGGAGACCGGAGATAGCATGTCAGGGGACAGTTGTCGCACCAGATCTACAACCTCCGTGTTTCAACGACTAGGAAAGAATAAGGCTAACCACAGAGATTGTAGAAGGGTATGGCGACCAAGAATTGTTGGAAGGGTATGGCGACCAAACGGGAATCAAAGGAAGTCGCTTCCTTTAAGAAAAAAAGATAGCTGAGCTGGAAGTAAAACAAAGATCGACTGCCCATCTTATATGCTTACTAAACACAACCTAAGTCTAGTTGTCTTTGTGAATTATACAAATACAAGTCACCTAACATTTTTCCCCTAAATATATATGAATTCATAGCTGTTTTAAATCCCGTGAACAATTCTTTCAAAACCCTCGTGACAGGTTGGTTCGAGCTACGCGACTTCAAACCTTGATGCCTAAATCCGTCTGCCGTAACACCAACCACAACCACCAGGCGCTGCCATCAGCGCTGATTGGCGGCTCAGGTTGTCTTTACGGACATGTGCTTCTATCATTCATCTACTCTAGTATTTGATGTTGTTCTATTGATCTACCCTTGTTCCTAAATATATAGCAATTTCCACATCATCATTTAGTTGACGCCCCCTTTTAATTTTAATTAAATCACATCATTTGCATTCCATATCATTGCTCGACTAAGCTTAAATCTCGGTTCTTCTTTTGTGGTAATTGTTGTAATTGAATTTTTGCCCCAAGTGCTTTGTGTGCTAAATGCTTATTTATTTTTGTAAGTGTACTTATGTGCCTAATTGAATTTTGTGGTAAGTGTTATTTTAAATTTCAAGTCCTTTTGTGGTAAGTGTTTATTTTATTTTCCTAAGTGTATTATGTGTTCATTTTATTTTATGCCTAAGTACTTATATTATTTCTATGTGTGCCCAATTAATGACTCTCGGCCCAATTTTCACTCAAGTGCATTAATCAGCCCAAGAACCGGTCCACTTCAGTAGCCCAAAAATTCGGCCCTAACAGTTCAAATTCTCTTGGCCAGCCCATTTCTTCATCTTCTTCAGCAACCCCTCGCCTCCCTCAACTCCTTAGCCGTCAGGTAGCCCTAAACCTCCAACGAACTCCCCCAAATTCAGCCAACTTCTTCCACCATTTCAGCCGCCACCAGCAAGCCCGAACACCCCTCCAGGACTCTCTATTTAAGAGATTGAGACAACAGCCACCACCTCTGTTTTTCTCCCCGTCAAGTTTACAAAATCCTCAGAAAAATACCCTAAATTATTGGCAGTCCCTGAGCGAAAATCTCCTCGGCCAGCATCCTTTTCCGGCAAGAAGAGAACGGCGATCCTCGACCTCCGACGTTGAGCCCGACCTCTGAGCTTCGACCTTCGACCTTTGACCTGCAGTCACGACGACGAACCCCGACCGAGCCACCAGAAGGACGGACGAGCACCAGGAACCCCATTTCCCGTCGAGACAACTCCTGGCCGAAAGCGGTTTCTGCAGCGGCTGAGAGCAGGCCGAATGCAACGGCGGAGTGCCGAGAGCCGAGACGAGCACCACCGCAGCTGAGGCCCCGTTTTCCGGTAGACTGGAGGCAGCTGGTTCCGGCTAGGAGCAGCAAACAGGATCCTAAATCCGAGTCGAGCGCCGGGCAGCAGCTAAACCGATCCTTTCTGAGAGTCGAGAGCCGAGAGCCAACCGAGTCTTCCCTACCCTTCCCCTTAAGCCCAGAAGAAAGGTATCCTAGCTGAGCCTTTATGCCTTTAAAGTGGCCGAGACTTTGTGTTTTTACATGCCTAATTTCAGTTTTAATTAGGAGTTATAAGCATGATTAGTTTTTATAATTTTTAAGCATGAAAGTGTATGAAAGTGTATGCTGGTGCCTTGTATGCTTAGAACTTGCTGAGCCTAGTTATATGCCTTAAATGCTGCGGTTTTTGGTATAAATTCAGAGGTTAGATGTTCCTTAAAAGCATTTAAAAAGCATGCTTATATGTGTTGCTATTAAAGGGAAAAATTAGCATATTATTGGCTTGGTTGTTGTTTGCCGTATATGAGCCTTATTTTAATTGTTGAACCAATCCTCTGATTCTTGTGTTTCATGGTTGAGAGTAAGTGTCTTGGGGGTGTTAAATTTCAGTTATTAGACTTATTCATATGCCCCTTAAAATTTGTTAAGTTTAAAGCGGTTTGAAGTATGTTTTGTGCGAGTTTGAGCTAAGCATGTTTGTGAGAGTGGAGGCTGTTTTTATATACTGAAAGTTGAGTTAAGATTCAGTTTCAAAGGTTGGAAGTTCATGCCTAAGTGTTAGCGAGGATTAAGAAGGGAAAGAAGATCATGTATATGTGTTGATTCTTTTGCCTTGCTTGTGGTAATCTTGGGGCTATGTTGTGCTTATTTTTGTGTTGTTTTTATGTGCTATTTTTGTGAAAGAAGATCATGTATATGTGTTGATTCTTTTGCCTTGGTTGTGGTAATCTTGGGGCTATGTTGTGCTTATTTTTGTGTTGTTTTTATGTGCTATTTTTGTGTTAATTTCATGCTGTAATGGTGCTAAAATGTTAGTTTTAAAAGCATGCTTAAATGGATTATTTTTGAAGAGTTAGTGCATGATGTTTATTGTTGGTATCATGTCGATTTTGTAGCATGTATATTTGATTTATGCTGAGCTTCTCGAGTGCCATATATGCTGAATTTATGCATATTACAGAGCTCGATGAGCATTATTTGGAAGGACATTAAGTCATGCTTAAGAGTAGAGAGAGAAGAGTATGTGTATGCGTGTTGTTGTGCCTTAAATTGGTGTGTATGTTTTGAACTCTTTTTTTTCGATTTTGTTCTACATGTTCTATGTATCGTTTTGTGTGTTTTATATGTCGTTTTGGTGGTTTCTTGTTCAGAGATTGAGACTAGTAAGTTGGTCCTCTTTGAGTTAAATTAGAAGTGAGCAATTAAAGAAGAAGAAAAAAGAGAGCACCTTAAGTTTTGGTTTAAGTGCCTTTTTTTCAAGCCATAATTATGTTTAGGAGGCCCTTAATATCAACTTTAGTTAGCCCAAAAGTTAGCCGAAAAGAGTTGCCGGCGACCGGCGAGAAAGGCTGGAGAATGCCCTAGCCCACGAACCCAGGCCGGGCAGCCATAGTAAGGTCGACCCAAGCGGTCCGGTGAACAAAACCGTGTCTGACCGGGCACGGACTCGCCGGTTTGAGTCAGTCGAGAAATATTGGATTTTTGAGCCTCAGTTAGAATTATTCGAGAACTCTAGACGAGCCTAGATAAGTCGAGAAGTTTCAGTAGAAGTTTTATTGTTTTAATTGCTTAATTGCCTGCTTTGTTTGTTTTATTTGCCTTATGTGTTTTTAAGTGTCCTTGACGGCCTTTCTTGCCTGTTTGTCGCCGCTTTTAATACAACAACAA
>CACSLK010023397.1:10589326-10603151 GCA_902706635.1 Striga hermonthica
TTTTTTTAAATTATTTTGGGTTTGAACAGTTGGGTTTATGCAATTTGGCAATTTCTCTTCAGCAATAGTTGCTAATGTGTTGGGGCTGTTAATTGGGAATTTTATTGGATGATATATGTTGGGTTCTTGGTTTTGGTGTGTGATCATTCACATAGGATCTGTATTCTGTGCATATAAACTCAGTTTGCAGGTTTGCAGCTCCCTTTTTTGTGTTGGTTTCAAATTTCAATGGCATTTTTCAGGTTTTAATGCACTGGTTGAAGCGAGTCGGGCATTTTAGTGATCCATTATTCATTGCCATGTTATGTTGATGCATTTTCTTGAAAAAAAAGATTAATCCGACACCATTCCAATCTTATTATCCCGACTAATCATAGAATGTGTGCTAGCTAGATGAATATATGAAATGTGGTAGATGAATAAGAATTTGTTGAAATGTTCGATGAAAAAGATTTCATTCAAAGTGGAATATCTTAATCTGGTAGACTTAAGGTAAATTGCTGCTTTCGCTTTGCATTAAATTGATGTTCCTTATTGGTACAACCCAAATTTATTTGTTGCACTATGTGTATCTATAAGTGGATTCATATTGTTCATTGAGTGATTTTGGACATATCAAACAAATTGCAATAGCGTGATTCCAAAAAAGGGGGATTTATTCATCCTTTTGATGTGGGACAAGGGTCTGTTTATATTTCCTATGTGTAACATGGTTGTCACTTTTTGCAAATTTAACAACGTCCGAGAATTAAATATATTTTCTGAATTTGAGCCACTGTTTATGATCTGTGCTTCTACTTGTATAGGTGATTTGTCAGGCTCGGCAAGATTTTGAAGTCATGAAAGTCCCTGTGTTCCTTAGTACACTACACTAATTTCCTTATATTTTGATGGTACATGTAAAATCCGACATAATATATAACAAGTCAGTATTGATAAAACAGTCAATAGCTTGTTCATGTCATTGTGAATTTTTGCTGTCTATTTTGCGTCGTGTGCTTATTTTTTTGGGTTTTCGTATTCGGTGCTGAATTATTTAGTTAAGAAATTAATCTTTGTCCACTGCGAAGGATAAATATAGTTATGCTACGATAGAAAGATTTTGTGGCATTACATGCAAATTAATTTAATCTGTCAACAAGAACACTATACATCTATTTGTTATTATCATTAACTGTAAATATCAGGGACTTTGTACATTGTGTTGTTCAATACTAACTTTTATATAAACATATCCTCTACAGGAATGGGAACAAAAATACACTGTGAAAGCTACTTGCCGGAACTTTACTCCATGAGGGATCTTAATGAGAATTCTAGCATTAGTAGTTGGCCCTTTTTTTGCGGGGATAGGAACTTACCGAACGGGCAGCATTGCAATGGATTCATGCCAAGGGGTTCAGTGGATGGTTATCCAGTGCACGAAAAGGATGCTTTGAAGCAAAAAATGCTCGAACACGAGGCAGTATTTAAAAATCAGGTACCTTTTAATATCATTATTGTTTTACTATCATCGTTACAGAGTTCCTGCAAATATTCGAGAATTATAATAGTTTGGAGCGCTAATTTTAGAAAACACTCCCTAAGACAAACTCATTATGTTAATCTAGTAAAATTCTCAAATGATTCAATGAAATGCATCAGCCCATGTTTGCATTTTAATGTTAACTTTTTTGAATTTAAGGTGTTTGAGCTCCACCGTTTGTACCAAATCCAAAGGGACATGATGGAAGAAGCAAAAAAGAAAGAACCCAATAGAAATCGGGCTTCAATGGAGCCCGCTGCTTCATCGTCAAATCTTCACAATCCTCGAGAGGAGGCCAAAAAATGGCACATGGCAGGTTTTTCTCTACCGAATTCTAGTTATTGCAGAACATCTATTCCCGGGTTAGAAATCGTCAATTCTCCCACGAGTTGCTTGAGAATAAACACGCCACAGCCCGGTGGTAAGCCTTTGTTTGAGAACAGGCCCACTTCGAAGGTGGACTCTGACGGGCCGAGGCCCTCGAAGGTGAGGAAGCGTTTGTTCGATCTTCGTCTTCCGGCTGATGAGTACATTGATATTCAAGAAGGGGTGAATTCTAAAGAGTGTAAAGAATCTCATGTATTGGGTTATAATGTTCGGCCGGAATGTAGTACAAAACTATTCATTGGTGGTAGTGGTTTTAAAGGTTCGAATGGTTTGGCTGATTTAAACGAGCCCATTATAATCGATGATGATGATGATGACGATGAGGGTCCATCATCTGTTGATTTTCTTGGCCATGCTGGAACTATCAAGGCTAAAGGGATCGATCGGCTTAATGGATTTTCGATAAATTCATCTTTTGAAAGTAAAGTTGGTACAAAAGGACTGCTCTCTCATATATCTGAAGCAGGTAAAAGATTTCATTTTTTACGGTGAAATTCCATTGTTTTGTTTTTGAAATCTACTCATCTGTTTTATTACAAATTACTCATTTCTTCTATGGATTTTGAACTTTTTGTCTCGCAACATTATCGTGCGATTATTCTGTTATTTTACGAATTTTTATGTCTTTTCAGGATCTTCTAGGGGTAATAACTACTACTCGCCAGCTCAAAATCGTCAACCGGATAAGTTGTTTTTACCTTCCCATCATGGAACAAATCGAAATGGTTGTTATCACAACAGGGAAGATGTGTGGAGGAGGGATAAGCCCCGACAGATTCTAGAATCTTCTATCAGAAATCACAACTCTTCTTCTTACTTCACCACTTCATGGGCTCATCCCGTCCCACATTGGGCCAACCCAACTAGTAGCTCGGCCCAAACGTCGTCAACCGCGTTCGAAACGCGCCTTAAACCTTTGTTTTCCCAAAGAAACAATGAAGCCGGATCTTATAACACGTCCACCTCAGCATCGAAACAAGTACAAGTACACCCGCCATTGACTGGCATTGACTTTTTTAATAATGGTTCCAGAATTTTCTCAACTGGGCCTCCTTGGGCGGGCCCGAAGAAGCCCGTGATCGATATTAACTCAACACCGCAGGATACAAATGGAGAAAGCAAGCCTGAAGAAGACTGCCATCTAGTTCCCTTGCCTTGGCTCAAGCCTAAGCCCAAGCCCGAGCCCGTGACAGATTCTAAAGTTACTTCTCCGGAGGCCCACCGAGCCGTTAACAAAATTCTCGGAATTCCCATTTTCGGAAAAAGCACACCTCCCGAGGTAAACAATGTCGGTGGTAATGAGAGGAATAATGGGTTGATTGATATAAACATCGCTTGTGAGCCAGACGAGCAGATGGGCCCCGACGAGCCTGTTACTACTTCAAAAAGAGAAACTTCTTCTAATAAGGGCGAATTTATCAGGGACCGAGTAATCGACTTAAACTCGTGCCTAAGTGATTGCGAAGATTATTCACCAGCACCAAATAACGAACGAAAAACGGCCAGCGTAAAAATAACCCTTGAAATCGACCTTGAAGTTCCTGTTTTTCTCGATAGCGAGGAGGAAGATAGCTCACTACTCTCCAAGGAACATACGCAAGAACACAAGCTGCACTCACAGCTTTTGCAGAACACCAAAAACGAGCCCGTAAAAGATGAAATGCTTCAAAATGCAGCAGAAACTATATTTGCCATCTCATCAACGGGCCCACAAAACGACACACGACCGGAAGTTTCCTTGTCTGAGGCCATAAATTGGTTTGTGGATGCCATTTCAGCATGCCCGGATGAAAAACTGAGGACCGAACACTTCCGGGCCAAGAAAATTGATGAATTTGAGGCCATGACTTTGGAACTTGCGGAGACCAAAGAAGAGGATTATATGCCGAAGCCATTCGTGCTCGATATTCCGAAGAATGAGGAAGAAAACGAGGCGAATGCATTAGCAATGAGGTCGAGGAGGGGCCAGACGAGGAGGGGTAGACAGAGGAAAGATTTTCAACGGGATATTCTCCCGGGCCTGACTACTTTGTCGAGAAATGAGGTGACTGAGGATCTTCAGATATTCGGTGGGCTCATGCGGGCCACGGGCCATTCTTGGAATTTCGGGCTGACGAAGAGGAATGGGGGCGGTAGGGGCAGGAGACGGGCGGCAGCAAATGTGGCAGTCGAGACTTCTTGCTCGAGTCTGTTAATGAAGCAAATTGGTAATAATAATAACAATCGAGTCGTTGAGGGTGGTTTGGAGGATCAGAGGCTGGCTGGGTGGGGGAAGACTAGGCGGCCCAGAAGGCAGAGGTGCCCGGCAGGAAATATTTCGACCGTCGTGCTGACGTGATCCGGAAGAAAGGGCATTTGCGTAATTTGCATTTTTTTTTTTCCTTTTTATCCTTTTTTTTTTGGGAGAGATTGGGGATGTTGGATTCATGGTTTGATTTGTCTGATGTAAATGTGAGTTGTGTAGCTCGGAAAGTTGAGGTGTTGTTTGATTGGTTTGTGTTTCGGGTTTACTTTACTACAGACTTTCGAATTGGTTAGAAAAATAATGATTTGACTGACTGGTTTTGTTTGTCTTTATCCTGACATATATTATACAACAGCATTATTTGGAAGTTGGAAAGTGGCTTGTACTGTAGCTTCAGATTTTAGGCCGATTAAAATTAAAATCTTTGAAGTTATTTTTATCTTTTTTTTTTATATATTTTACTTTTTAATTTTTGCCAAGGTGATGATTTTTTTTTTTTTTCGAAACGACAGAAATTATATAAAATCAAAACCAAGTAATTACAACTAGAAAGTCAAGCAACCAACCAACTGAATCTAAGAAGCCTAATTATAACTAGAAAGTCAAGCAACTAACCAACTGAATCTAGGAAGCCTACACGAAGGTAGCTCAGAAGCAACAACTCCCAGGCTGACGATTTCGATATCAGACTTTGTTTGGCAGTGGATTTTTTATATTTTATCTTATGTTAGGCACCATCAGAATCACGATTTAGATATAAGAATTAGTTCAGCTTGTATGGTTAATCAAAATTTATTCATTTTATCTCAATTTTTTGTTAAAGATTTTACCAATAAAATTCAATAAAAGAGTCTATTATTATAAATTTTACTACAAAAAATACTATTCAAAAGAACTCTTATCATTAATATTAACTATCACTAATTCTTATTTATTATTTTTACACAGCATTAGTTCTAATAGTTACGTGTTATAAAAAATATTTTAATTCTACTAAAAGCAATTTTTTTCTCCATCTTTACTTTATATTCGTTCATGATAGCAAAAGTATTTCAATTCTACTAAATCATTTTATATTTCTCCATCTTTATCTGTAAACTGTACATTTTTGCTATAGAGTCATCGGGACGGCGCGACTTATGAGTCATCCACACTTATTTGTGAATAGTAAAAGTGCAAAGTAATTATTTTTGACTACTTGTTTATTGTTAAAACAAAACACTATAGTTTGGAACTTCATTTACATTCACATCTTCACCTCAAATTCTTTAAACACGCTGCATCCAAAAAAATACAGACGACTATAAGAAATAAAGAAAAAATCCCAAAAGTATTAGCAGCAGGATTTACTTCATCATTGTAAAGAGAACATTTGTTCTGATAACTATGATACAAAAGGGAAAGAAAGAATTCAAATCTGTGTTACACGTAAAATACACGACAAACAACTCGTTACAACCCAGCCCACAACGATTCGACGCGAAAAAAAAAAAAAAGAAAAAATTTAAATGAAATTAATCAAACTTACAAAGGATTTTGTAAATCGTCTATGGTCTTTGGTAGACGTATTTTGTTCTTGGATCCATGATAACACCCTTTCCTCCATTCACTTCTAAATCATGCCTGAACGAGTTTCAAAATCGCCAAAAATTGATTTTATATATAAATTGATTTTATATATATATATATTGTTCGTGAAAGAAAAAAAACATGTTTAATCAAAAGCATTGAAATTCGAAACTCACTGGAACACAAAATCAGGAATAGTCAATTGTTCGCGAGGGACATATCTGAACAGCTGCAGAAGACGATCAACGTATACCACCTTCTTCCATACCTGAATATCAATTTATTATTATTATTATTTTATTTTATTTTTATTCTTTTTTTTTCCAATCTAGAAAAGAGTTACATAAAACCCGAGATTTTGACCAATTTTATCCGAGATTTTGTTTCGTACCATATTATCTACGAATAACTGCATGGCGAATATTGCGGCTTTCAGTCCAAAAGTTGGATGAAGGACATATATTGCCTACACCATAACATGCAAAACATCAATAATACGAGAAAATACAAATTTGATGCAGGAGATCTGGATAAGAGAAAAATACATGAAGATTACGCTGGTGTTTGCGACCAAGAATTTGCTCTAATCTCTTCATCCACCCGAGATCTGGTTGCCTATCATTACACATCAGAGATAAGTAAAACAAAATTCAAGATTGTCTAGTGCAAATTGTGAATGAAGCTGCTTCACCTCATCAAACTCAACAATTCAGATAGAGTTGTATATAAGCGTTTAATTAACAAAAGTTGCCCAAAGATTTAGCTTAATTATGAAAAAATCAGTTTTCTGGTGAACTTATGAATATCATCATCATTTGTAGTAGCTCCATAACCATATTTGAGAGAAATAATTAATTTGATATGTCAATGGGGCATCTGTATTTTATTTCAAAAAAAAAATAAAAATATTTCTGCTTTACAATCCTTTTTAAATTTGGTTAAACCCTCAATTTCTGGTTACTTCTCACTATAATGCAAAAGTTATGGCAGCATCTGTCAGATTATTTCAAACAGCTGATCCCATTAATCGATGCGTTAGAACAAAACAGAAATAAATATGTAACAAAAAGAGGCAATTACGTGGAAAAGGGAAGAAAGAACATGACGATTAGAGCAAATATGAGAAGGGTGGAAATACGCACATCTGCAAGGATGCTGCAGAGTGGAAATACACTATGCTGTACGGCTTCTGTATCAAGGGTTCAAACTCCTGAGAAGACAAAATGCATAAATATGGAAATCAAAAACCCAAATAATAAAATCAATAATCAAAATCATCGTTTATAAACCCTGAATAAAAAATTCACAACTGAAACTGTGATAACTTATTCACCTTCACGACATACAGAATAAACCGCTCTAGATCAAGACATCTGAGGAGAAAATGTGCTCCAACAACCACCATTACTGGACGACCTTCACTATCAACCCCACCTCGATATCTGAAATAGAAAGTAGTAGTTACGCGCTAAGTCAAGTTACAACAACTCTCTACGATACGCCGGGCATAAATAAAGTACATATACTTAAAAAACAATGCATCTGACTAATGATTCTTGAGTGATGCTCCATATCAAGAATTTCTATTTATTAATCCTATCAGGATGAGATTGCAACAGAAAACCTATGCAGTAAGACATCATATCATGTACTTCTACAACTTTGTAAACCATTAAAGAGTTTGTTGCTAAAGCCCCACTTACATGATGAGCATTTGCGAAACAATTGTACATAGGATCATTAGATGGCTTGAACATAGATATTTCAGAACCATTTGAAGTTCACAGTGCTTACACGATTTTCATTTCAGCAATGTCAGAAAGATTAAGGGAATTTGCTTTAGCAAGATATCTAGAATGGATAGAATATTCTTCAGCAGCAGATAAAGGAGGACCCCCAAGGTCTCCATATCCAAGAATCTTAGCGAAATTCCAACTATTTCGAGCCTGGGCAGCCTTTTCCCATTGTTCTTGGCGTCTTTGATCTGGATCCTTGATCAAGGACATAAAAGAAGGATCCAGATACGAATCCAAGTAAGACGAGTCCCTGTTTTAAAAGAGAACATGCCTATACCGTAAGATTGTTCAAAAGAAACGCAAAAAGAAGCAAGAAAAAGAAAAGAAAACACTTTTGAGGGAGGAAATAGACCCCAAATCATGACAGTGAAAACTCATTAAAAAGAATCAAGCTAAATGAGTGGAGCTCATTATCGTTTCATATTTAGAAGTCAGAGCAGAAGACAAGAAAGAGTCTCCTCCTAAACCCAGTGTTTCATTATTGGAACATCGTTTTAGTTTGTACGGCACTGCATGGAGGTCAAAGCTACACGTGGACAATTTTACAAATATAGAAAGTAAAAAATTTGAATGAAATGAGAAATTCTAGTACATTAACGCACACACAAACACACAACAAATACAGAGTGAAATCAAGCATCTTTCATATTGCATGAGCTTATTAATGGGATATATAGAAAAGAATAAAAAGGCATCTGAGACACTAACTTTCGTGCCAACCCAATATCTGTGACTTGAAGATCTGAAGAGGATTGAGGAGATTTCGGAATAGTCTTCTTCAAATTGGGTAATGGCTTTATTCTGATTTTGCGTTCATTTATAACCGTTTCACCATTTTCATCTCCAACATCAGCAGGAAGTTTCGAAATAGCAACCTCTTCCTCGAGTTTATCACGTGGAAAGTAAAGGGGTAGCAATCTGAATTGATAATTAATAGCTAGCGATGTCAAATCAAGCGCCGAACAATTAAGCATTACAAGTTCCATAGATCTGATTAACTGGAAGTTTCAGTCAACTAACCTTTTATATATATCCGTATCAGATGTAGTTGTAGTACAAAATACAACTGCATCCACTTTATCTTTCTGTTTCTCCAGAAATCGTCTCACAGTCCCTAACCAGATAAAATAAATTGGATATCAAGGCAAGCAACACAGGACAGAATAGGTATTGCAAAAGCATGATTGGATAAGGAGATTCATGAACTGACAGATAAAGAGAAGCAGAACATCATTAATAGATTAAAATCATAAGTAATTTGCTTACTTATGGCCACATGTGCAGCAGGTTCTCGTGGGTAATTTTTAGCTTCTGTATATATACAGCTCGTAGCAATGCTGCATTCATATTGCGAAATATTTAAATCCCACTATTTTTACAAATTTATACATGCCACTATAATAAATAACTGGATTCAATTTTTGGCTTTTGAACCACCTCCGGAGACCATTATCAATGAGAAGTTCAAGGCAAGACCGATAGCAATGACTAAGAGCATTCTCTGCAGCAGTATGATATTTTACGGCATACTTAGGACCAACAGTATGTATAATCCGCCTGCAATTTGCGAAATTCCAAATTAAGTAAATACTCAGAGAAGTGATTATATATAAATATGAATTGTTCAAGTGTTCTTGGACTACACTGTGCGGACACAAAGATCTTGTAAAAAATCCGAACCTATATATGGAGAAATAGCCATATAACGTCTTACTACCACCTTTACTAGGAAATATTTCCACACGTGTTGAAGGATTTTGAAGTAACGAGCAAATTAGCGAGGATGGAAAATTCAGGTCCATATGGGGTTGGATGTCCCAAAGAGATAATACTAAGGAGTTTTGCATTTCCTCAATAAAAATTAAAAAACTGCATGAAAAAAAAAAAAAAAATGAAAAACCAACCTTGCTGGAAGGTCATAAGCACTAGTAACTTTTGCCATCCCTGTTCGGCAGCCACCCTATAAAGGTGAAACACAAATTACTGTGTCAGTACAGCACTTCTATAATATAAAAAATCACGTATATTTGTTCTTACTTGAATAATCTAGTAGATCGCCTACATTTATTCTTGCTTAAAATGTTATATTCTACTCAAGAATAAGTAACTCAGATTGTTTAATAAGGTCAAGTTTGTGGAGAACTTTTTTTAAGCATTCTAATGTAGTAATATGGCTGTTTACAGTGTGAATTACCTAATAAAGTCATCTCATGCAACCACGTCTCTGACTGCCCCACTTAATTTACTCAAACATTTTGAAGTTAGCATACCATAGGGTGAAGAAGCATATGTCACCATTTCTTAAGAGTTACAATACTTTTAACTCTAGCACTTAAAATTCATACAGGTGGAGCGTCCAAACTAGATTTCATGCAATGAAAGTGCAATTTCTCAGGATATAACTTATCAAAGCTTTTATAATTAAATCAGTTGATGGTGCAAAGCTCTACAACTATGCAAACATGGCTCACCAATGTTGCACATTCTTCTGCCAGACCTGGTCCCGCCGCAGCATGCAACCCCGGGCTGCTGTGAGCTTCATCTAAGTTCTGTCAAATGACCAAGAAAACATGCAATTTTCAGTAACAGAAGTAAACGTAATCAAGTTAGAAATAATCAATGGCACGAATGAAGAACGCAAAACACTAACTTGGCCAAAGATAACATGTAATCAACTTAAATTCTTAAATTTGCTCAAATAAATCATCCATATCGAAGCAGAACTTCAACTTTAAGGAATTAATAGGGATATGATACTGCAGTGGCAACCACGGGCAAAGCCCCAAGAAAATGGTTGACAACTGCAACCAATTTCCAATATATTCCACCAAAATACAATAAAAATATTGCAACCAAGATATCATTTCTGATCTTTTCAATATTACCTTACAAAAATGCAACAGAATGCAAATGACCCAACATAAGAAATTGTCGATAACTGGGTAAACGATAAAGCTTGGGAAATTATTACTACTCTTTTTAATTGCGTGTGAGCATGAAAAGGCTTGGATAAAGCAGTAAGCAAAACAATAAATTTAAAAGTGTCAGCATCCACGAAAATTATCATAACAGTATACTTCATCTATATAAAATTAAATCACGAATGAGAAACTAACCTCGTTTGTTGAATTAACTACAGCATCCACCTCGAGATTCCACGGGTTCCCTCTCCAAAGATAAATCTTCGAGTTTATTTCACGGTCAACGGGAAACCTGGAAACCATCCCATTTCCGCTGTTCTCTCCTTCAGAGGCAGACGTCAAAGGGTCCGGAAAACAAGAATTCTGGAAGCCCGAATCTTCATTTCCATACGAGTATCTAAATTCGGAGTCACTCCAACATGGGATTTGGTCGAGTGTCACGACAGAATCTCCACCGTCTGTTGGCAACCCACCTCGATTAGGGGTTGCAGCCCCAGAACGGTACATAACTTATTCAGGATCCCAAATCAAACATTCACCTCATCCACTTGCTAACTAGCATTAAAAAAGACTTCTTTAGTTATTACAAATTATGGAAAAGGAAAATAAAAAGGCATTACTTCTAATGAAGGACACATTTCATTCCCATCAACTTCTACCAATAGAAAACATTATATATTCAGTAAGACTGCTGTGACGTAGGTCTAACCGTTAGATAATTGTACTTTTAATAACAAATACACATACCTTCAAACACATGTGTCATACTTTTAAAAACAACATATACAAAACTATAAGATTTCTCAATATACGTCTTTTTCTTATGACATGTCGCCCTGCGCAACCCTGAATCTGCTCACACAAGAGTTTTTGATGAATTATATCTACAAGATTCACAGAACGGAACCACAACTAGAGTCATACGAGCTTAATAAGCTTTCGCACTTTCTGCACACTGATAACAATCCAAAAGCATTTACAATGATTGCATATTCGAATTTTACCAACAGCAAACTAATTAAAACTTAAACGCCAATCACAATATGAGGTTGAAGTCAGGAAAGTTTCGCAAATTTATCGATAAGGTCCATACAAAGGAAGCTCGAATAAGGGGTCGGATTCAAAAGGCTTTGTCACTTTCTCAATAAGGTCCATACAAAGGAAGCTCGGATTCAAAAGGCAAATTTATCGAAAATTTATCGATAAGCATTCACATGAGCCTAAAAGGCTTTGTCACTTTCTCTGTACTGATCGCAATTCAAAAGCATTCACAATGATCGATCGCATATCCGCATTTTACAAACGGCAAACAAATTTGAACTGAACACCAATTATCGTTCTCACACACATACAAAAATACATATGGAACTCGAATAAGGGGTCGGATTAAGGATTTTTTTCGCAAATTTTCACATGTAAGCGAACATGAACACCCATTTGACCTCATCTCTGCAAAAAGAATATACATATATATATATATATAATGGCTTCCAATGAAATTTTACCTGGAGAGGGTTTGGGATTTGAGGATGAAGAAGAAGATTGAACCTGAAAGAGGAGGAATTTTGGGGCAGAAAATCGATAAGGTCCCTTTCTCTGCGGTGTCTTGGCTGGAATTTCCCGTTTGGCATTCGGTCATGAGTGTGTCGTCTTCCTCTATTTTGGGCAGTAATGATTTTAATATGTTAAAAAAAATACATCACTAACGTCTGTATTACATAAATGACGGACATATTAACATGTGTCTATCGTAGTTTGGGAGCATTAACGTTATTTTGGGATTTGTATTTACGTCTGTATTACATAAATGACGGACATATTAACATGTGTCTATCGTAGTTTGGGAGCATTAACGTTATTTTGGGATTTGTATTTTTCAAAAAGGTCCTCCATTCTTCAACTAATTATATTTTCTTTCTTTTTCTTTCGGAACAATAGAGATAGAGGTAATATAGAAAATCACAAAAGTGCAAAGATACAAATTACAAGACCCCCACAGGGTAATAACTACAGCCCCAACAGGGTAACGAGAAACTAATTATACTTTAATTCCATTAAAATTTGATTTGATTAGGTGCAAAGCAACTAAAAAAAATATGATATATAATGAAATATTTTAGAAAAAATTAAGAGATAAATTTGTTTTATTTAAATTTCAAATATTTTTTAAAAAAATTGTATTATTATTTATATTTAAGAAAGCATTTTTTAATTGTACGATTTTTCAATCTTATATTATGATAACTTTTTTGATCCATATGTAATGTATTTGATTAATGCCTTTTCAAATAGGTATAAAATTTTATTCATTTTAATTAGTATTAAAGTTGACTTAATTTTATAATAAAGAAAAATAAAAGTATTAGTTTTATATGTTATATACAAAATTCTGATAACAATGAGAAAATTGATAGCTTTTAAATATATTAGTATTTTAAGTTGATCAAGTGTTTTATGATTTTAGCAGTCATGGACAAATCACAAAATGGGAAGACAAGTTGGGGATTAGGCAAAACCGTTACGAGGAGATTATGATTCATTGGTCTCTCCCCTCGGTGTAGTGGATCAAAGTTAATACGAACGAGGCTCTTTGTAGTTGTACAGGCAGAGGCAGCGCTGGAGGTTTAGCGAGGGACTCATCTGGTCAGTGGCTAGGCGGATTTCTTATGAATGTGGGTTTTTGTACCATCACTGGAGCGGAGTTGTGGGGTCTCTATCACGGACTGCGTTTAGCTTGGGAATTGGGAGCACGCCGAATTCTTGTGGAAGTTGATAATAGTAGTATTGTTGCCATGGTGTTGGGGAATGAGGTTAATTTTGGACTCCACGAGTCCATTATTTAGGCTATTCGACAGTTCCTCAACCGAGAGTGGTGTGTTCACTTGTCCCATATATATCGAGAAGGAAACTTTGCGGCCGACAAGCTAGCGGCACTAGCTACTGGATTTCCGATTGGGGTGCATCATCTTCGCTCTCCACCACACGAGCTCGGCTGTTGGTTGAATCATGATATTCAAGGCGTGGCTCATCCACGTAGGGTGTTGATCTAGTACTTATCATGCTTAGGCCTAGAGATGTTAAACGGGCTAGCCCTAGCGGGCTTCGGGCTAAACGGTCTGGGCCAAAAAAGCTCGGATTTAAACGAGCTACCAATAAAAGGACCTAACTCTAACCCTAGCGGGCTTTGGGCTAAACGGGCTAAGCGGGCTTTAATAATAATAATAATAATAATAATAATAATAATAATAATAATAATAATAATTATAATAATAATAATAATAATGTATCAAAAAATATCAAAAATAAAAAGAAAAAAAAATTATAAAAAATTACAACGACTAATTAACGATTGTTTTCAACGGTATTTAGTATTTGCCGCTCT
>CACSLK010023397.1:10741633-10757923 GCA_902706635.1 Striga hermonthica
CTACTGTCCCGTTACGGAACCATTCCTTAGTTTCGGTTACAAACCCCGACGGAATGGTTCCGTACGGTAGCATCTCCCATTTAATATATATAGTTACCATGTGTAATCAGTGTCTTTCATTTCCCAAGTAAATTGCCTAATTAATTATGACTATGTTATTGAGTTTAAGAAAATAGGAAGTATTAGGCAAGAGCTCAGGTCACCAGCAAATCTAGTATTTGCCCTTTTGAGGTCTTGAGATGGGGTCTCTATTAAGGGTGGTTCTTGTATGAGAAAAAAGATATTTTTACCAAACTAGGAATAAAAATTTAATGAAAAAAGTAACATCAAAATATATTCGAACACAAACGGATGCCGGTTTAGGAACGTTATAAGGCAAATTTAGCGCGTTTTTTACGTTTCAAACGTTTGTGATGAAGAGTGTTCTTGAAAATTGAAGCTTATTGGTGTGTATTGTGGGCTTTGGTTGGTGGTAGTGGAGTTTGTTTGTGTGGTTTTACTTTGAAGGGATGGCTTTGCTTTGCTTTGCTTTGTTTATTCCTTAGTTTGGTACTTATGTTGACTATGAATTAGTAGTAGTTTTGTTTTCTTTTCTCAAAGCAATTGTATTATTCAATGTTCATAACAAGAAATTTTTGATTCTCATAGAGAAAAAATAAAATAAAATAAAAAGATAGTAAAATTTTTCTGAAGTGTGATTACTGAGTTTTGTGGGTCAGGTGAGGCTCTTTGAGGACATACAGTCTGTTGCAATCTTCAAAAACTGCTGAAACAATAAGATATGCAGACACCTACTTCAAGGTAAAAGAGAAAAAAAGAAGATTCATGTTAGAAAAAAAAGAATCGAAAAAACTTCGATTTGTCTATAATGCTTTGCAGCTGAGGTGTAATTATGTTTGGCAAAATTCGTCTACTTTTTTTTGTTCTACTGCAGACCCGGTTCTCTTCAGATGGTGCAAAAATCATCGTCGTCTACACCAAGAGTCGTTCGTAAGCTAAAAGTTACCGGATCAGATTCCGATTCTCCGAGTCCGGTCAGCAAAATGACAAAGGACAACAAAAGTTCTAAAGTAATCGACCGAAGGTCACCGCGAAATCTGATAACCGAGGTGTGTGTATGTTTAACTATAAGCATGAATTCTTTAGTTCTTTCTTGTATTTTCCTTTTTTAATGTCTTAAAGTTAAAATATGCTCTTTTATATTATAATTTACTTCTTTGCAAACACTATAAATTCAAGAAAAGGTAAAAAAAAGAAAGATTCTGAGCCTGGGCTGAATTAAAATGAAAGAATGATTGTCTTATCAGAACAAGAATCCTTAACTGAAACAAAACAAACATAACGTGTTTGTTTGTTTAAGGTTACTTCAGTTTTTTTTTTTTTTTCTTTTTTTCTTTTTCATTTCTGTAAAAATCTTCAGAAGAAAAAACCAATTACCCGAGTCTCGGAGCTCGAATCCCAGCTGTCCCACCTCCAAGATGAACTACAAAAGACCAAAGACCAGCTAACCTCGAGCGAGTCTCTCAAAAGAAAAGCCGAGCTGGAGGCTGACGAAGCCAAGCGACACCTGGCCGCCACATCAGCAGAGCTCCAAGAGACCCGGATCCAGCTGGACGAGATATCCGAATCCGAGGACTCCCGTCTTCAGGAGCTTCGGAAACTATCCCACGATCGAGACCGAGCCTGGCAATCCGAACTCGAAGCTGTCCAAAAGCAGCACGAGCTGCAATCAGCCGCATTATCCTCCGCCATAAACGAGATCCAAAAGCTAAAAGCCCAGCTCGAACGAGCTCGGGAGGACTCGACTCGAGCCGAAGCCGAATTGGAGGAGTCGAGGGATAGGGTGAGGTCGTTGGAGGGCAAAAAGTCGGTTGTTGAGAAAACCGGGGGGGCTGATGAGGAATTATTGGAAAGTCTGAGGACTGAGGTACAAAATCTGCAGGCCGAGCTCGAAGCTGCCGAGAGGAGCTACCGAGACGAGTACATACAGAGCACGCTTGAGATCAGGAACGCGTACGAGCTCGTCGAGAGGGCAAAATCGGAATCGAACTATAAAGTAGCCGAATTAAAGTCAATGCTCGACGAGTCAAAAACCGATATTCAAGAACTCACCGAGAGAGAAATCGAGCTCGAGCTCAACTCAGAAACTCTAGAATCGACATTACGAGACCTCACGTCGAAATTGTACGAAAAAAGTTTGGAAATCGAGAGGATGGCGAAAGAGAACGAGTTACTAAAATCGGAAATGGAGAAGAAAGAAGTCGAGAGGAGGAAAATCGAGCACGAGGGCTTGATAAAGCTGAGTGCTTTAACAGAGGAAGCGAGTAAAAGCGGGAAAAGAGCCGAACGTGCAGCTGAGCAGCTCGATGCGACTCAGGTTTCGCACTCGGAATTGGAAGCCGAGCTGAGGAGGCTGAAAGTACAGTCGGACCAGTGGAGGAAGGCGGCTGAGGTGGCAACTGCCATGCTGTCCGTCAACGGGAAACGAGTTGACTATCGCGTGATTGGAGGGAAATTGGGTTCGGAAAACGGTGGTGGTGATACGGATGATGATGAGTGTGGAGCCGACGAGGAGTCGGGGAAGAAAAGGAATGGTAATAATGTGTTGAGGAAGATTGGTGAGCTGTTGAAGAAAGGGCAGAAGTAGAAGATTTTTTTTTTTTTTTCAAGATTTTTGCCTAAGGTTTTTTCTTGTTCTTCTTCTTCTTTGTTTTTTCTTATCTGTATCATCCGTTTTCTCTTGGTGTTTATTTGCTGGGATCATTTACATTACCAGTCATTTGGCATGCACTATTGCTAAGTGGTTCAAACTCTTGCAACTTCTTTTTTGTGTTCCATATATTGTCCAAGATCAATCCTGCATTTGTATTTTATTAAGACTAATGTTCTTTGAAGTTTCAAGTTCAACTGTTTTGTTTCTATTGGATGGATGACACGTGTCCATAATGATACTACTATTATTATTATACATGTGTCATTAATCTGCTTAGTTCTCGAGAAAATCATGTTTCAGTTATTTCTATTGGATGAATGACACGTGTCCATAATGATACTATTATTATTATCATACGTGTGTCATTAATCTACTTAGTTCTCTGAAATCATGTTTCAGTTACTTCTATCGGATGAATGACACGTGTCCATAACGATACTACTACTATTATGGTGTGTCAATCATTGAATGAAATGATATAGAAATTGAGATATGGTTTTGAAATTATAAATCTTTTCTTTGACCTATGAGTGCAATGCAGCCAAACAAATTGCAAGAAATTCCCACTTGCATAACATGTTTTTAACAAATTCTTGCATTAACTTCTTCCACTAATTCTAAATACCCAACCAATCAAGAGTTGAAGTAGAACCACACTCAAAAAAATTGTCACAAATGTTACCTAAAAGAAAAATGATAAGAAAGTTAAAAACTTTAGCTTCTCTATTATTACTAGTACAACAGTCGTGTATTACACGGGTGCTTGGTAAAAAAATTATTCTTAAATTTTAAAATTAATGAAAAAACTATATTAAATTTAATTTACTTTTTTACATAAAAAATATATTACTATATATTTTAGAATGACACGTGTTACTTATGACTTACATGTGCTATATTATATTAATTTTTATAACTTATATCATATAACTACTTGAAATATAAATGTATTAGTTGATATATAATTTTATTTTTCTAATTAATATTAAAAATAATTTTATTATTGTTATAAAGATAAATATAAATTATTTTTTTATACACACAATATGGATGTTAAATCGAAGATAATCAAAAGAAGATTAATTTGATATATTACATATGTAAAACTAATAAAAAATACAAAAGTTATTAACTTTTAAAATACATATACAATTCAATAGTTATAATAAGGAATGATATTAAAATGCAATTAATGCATGTAACATGACCATAAATAATCACCATATTTATGGTAATCCGAACCTAATTATTTTTGGTTTGGAATTAAATTAAAATTTATCCAAGCCTAACAACGAAGCATGTAATTTTGCCACATAGGATTTCGAAGCACCAGACGCAGCCACGTAGGCTCGACGCGTTCTGAATTAATATATAGGGGATAGGGGATAATACATGCTTGAGTCTCAAATCTCAGATATGAGATTGAAAAAAAAAAAACAAAACAAAAAAAAAAAAAAAAACAAAAAGAAAAAACCCAAAATTTCTACAAGATTTGTATTTGGACAAGCTCCCTTTTTACAATAAAATGTGAGAGCATTTCCAATTGTATATAGTTCATTTGGAGATATATAACATGGAGAAAAAGAACTACAAAATTTTGTCTCCATTGGTGAATGTCAATTTTAGTATAATTTGACATGTGTAACATTATAATTGTATTAACGTTTATTCCGTTCAAAATAATTTTTACTATTTCGAGAGTAATGCATGCGCGATTGATAAAATAGACTTTATTATTATCAAAGGTTTATATTAGATGAGTTATAATAAGTTTTGAATGATGTGGCACTTTAAAAATCGAAAAAATAAAATAGATTTAAGGAGTTCGGTGTCATTTTTCATCCAATATTATTTTGTAGGCGAGATTCTACGGTTCTGTTACGGAATCATTTCGTCGGGGTTTGTAACCGTTAAATCAACTATCCACGACGGTTACATGATGATCTAACGTTTACAAAATCTCGACGTAATGGTTCCGTGACATGGTGTAGCATTTTCCTATTTTGTAAAACATAAAATTCAGACAATTGGACAGTTCCATTACTGATTCAAATAATCACAGACACAACCACCATTTTCGGGCTTTTTTTTTCCTTTACTCAACTGCCCCGTTAATCCAACGGCCCAGATTCCCTCTCCGTTTACCCTCTCATTTGCAGTTTTTTTTCCTCAACTTCTTTGCCCTCTCATCTTCACAATTCACACATTCATCGCCATTTTTGAACAGATCTTCAATCGCTCGAGAGCCCAAATAGCGTAAAAGGGTTAACAGAGAAGAAGAAAATGTCTACCGAAAATGAGAGAGAGACCCATGTCTACATGGCCAAGCTTTCTGAACAAGCAGAACGTTATGACGGTATATATATACATACGTACAGTACATACATATATACATATATCGTATGCTTATACACATTTCGTTGTTGTATTCGCTTGTGTACGATGCCAGTGATCTTTATTGCCCGAGTTTATGTATGCCCGGATTTGAATTTTGGAAATGCATTTTGTGGGTCGTTGTGTTTTTTGTTTGGGGAATTTTATCGAACATGTAGAATGCGTATCGTTTCGTTTCATGGATATGTGTATTTGAGAGGCGTTTCTTTTGTACTGATATGATGCATAATGAACGTAGATGTATATGGATTAGAATGCCTACACTTGTGAAAAGATCACTTTAAGGAACAATTTTCATTGGTTTTTCCATGTGTATATAGACTGAGACAGCTTGATTTAAAGTAATTATAAGAATCCAATTGATTGAAATTATCATTATGGCTTCCATGTTAGTCTCTCTTTAACTTTTCCAAGAGTAAAAATGTAGTCTTTGCCAAATTTACGTGCCCCCTTTTGCGCATTAGAAATGGTCGAGAGCATGAAAAGGATTGCGGAGCTAGATGTCGAACTTACAGTGGACGAGAGGAACCTGCTATCGGTCGGGTACAAAAACGTGATTGGTGCCCGTCGAGCTTCCTGGAGAATTTTATCCTCAATCGAGCAGAAAGAGGAAACCAAGGGCAACGAGAACAATGTGAAGCTGATTAAGGGTTATCGTCATAAGGTGGAGGAAGAGCTGTCCAAGATTTGCCGAGACATCCTCTCGGTTTTGGACAAGAATCTGATCCCATCTTCTGGTTCAGGGGAGGCCACTGTTTTCTACTATAAGATGTAAGAAAATTGCAATGTTGCAAGTTTATAATTGCTTCTTAGTGGGGAAAATGGCCTTCATTTTTCTGTTTTCTCTTGAAGTAGAAGCTAAAGATCCAATTTTTGGGGGGATTTTCCTTAAAAAGTAACTACATTAGGATGTCACGAACGCATGCTTTGAGTTGCTATTTGTATGGTTTGCTGATTCAATCTTTTTCCGGGCAATTCATTTAAGAGAGTTAAAAAAAAAAATCTAAACAAAACGGTAATAGTTCGCTTCTAGGTAGAGAAAATGAGGATCTTTATTTTTTTTCTTCTTTTTCTGCATGCACTCCTAAAGGGTCACCTTTCCTGAAATTGTTGGTATGAGTGGCTGTTTCAGTTCTTGCTATATTCTGATGATTATTAAGCTAAGGGTTTACTAAAATAAGGTGCAATGTGCAAAATAGAATCATATCTAATATGTGTAATTGTGAAAGACCATTGTGGGGTTTTCTATTTGTAATCTGAATTTGATGCTGAAAATCTTGTAATTTCTTCCAACGGTCGATAATATATGTTTTTTTCAATTAAAAAATCAATTATATTTTCAGGAAAGGTGACTATTACCGATACCTTGCTGAGTTCACGAGCGATCAGGAGAGGAAAGAAGCAGCAGAGCAGTCGCTCAAGGGCTACGAGGCATGTCAATAAAAATCAAAGTTGAATGAATTGATATAGAAAATATAACACTGACAAAGAAGTTAATAAAACTTTGTTTTTTCTATTATTATTATTATTATTATTATTATTATTATTATTATTATTATTATTATTATTATTATTATTATTATTATTATTATTATTTTATATGTGTTTTCTTTTGCAAACCTCTGTAGGCTGCCTCGGCCTCTGCAAACACGGACCTCCCGTCGACCCACCCCATCCGTCTTGGCCTGGCTCTGAACTTTTCGGTGTTTTACTATGAGATCATGAATTCTCCTGAGAGGTACTCTTTTTTCTTTTTTAATAAAAATAAATACTTTAGTGTGATTATTCCGAGCCACGTTCATTTCAAGAATCTTCCGAACCATCTGTGTTTGTGTGTGTTGTGTCGATCACATCAGGGCCTGCCACCTGGCGAAACAAGCGTTTGACGAGGCTATTGCTGAGCTGGACACTTTGAGCGAGGAGTCTTATAAAGACAGCACTTTGATTATGCAGCTTTTGAGAGATAATCTCACACTCTGGACATCTGATTTGCCTGAGGATGGAGGTAAATGTACCTTTTTATCCTTTTGACCTTTTGAAAATGGGTTCAATCGAGCACGAGAGTAAAAAAAAAAAACAGTTTATTCGTAGTTTTTAACAAATTTGATAGGATTTGTTCGATTATGCTACTCTTCGATATGCTTCTTGAGTTCCTTGCAGCCATGCATTGTATTTCCTATGATTTATCTTTTCAAATCGTTTATAAAGTTTGAAGTATATGAAAACTAACTCTTAACCCTCTTTTGATTTTGATTTTACATATTGAAATTTTACTCTCTGCAGGTGAGGAGAACTCCAAAGCTGAAGAGTCTAAGGAAGCAAAACCAGAGCCAGAGGTGATTATTTAAAATTTAAAAAAAATGAAAACCGAGCTCAACCTGAAAATTTTGTCGCCATTATAATGATGTCTGTTTACTCATTGCAGAAGTAAACGGGCATTCGAAGGGCTTAA
Organism: Striga hermonthica; assembly: GCA_902706635.1. Taxonomy (NCBI): domain Eukaryota; kingdom Viridiplantae; phylum Streptophyta; class Magnoliopsida; order Lamiales; family Orobanchaceae; genus Striga; species Striga hermonthica. The sequence goes on from CACSLK010023397.1 coordinate 10,749,193, forward strand.
GAAGAGGAAAATTTCACCTGCATTTGCATTGCTACTCTGTTTTATTCACTTATGTTGAAGCTTTTGCTTTCTAGAAATTGTGTTGTTCTACAGATGAATAACTTAGTGTGGTAATTATATTTATCATTTACCTCATTTGGGCTAATTGACTTCTTGTTTAAGATGAAAAAACATAAAACATTCTTTGAGTTTTGAGGTTATTTTGACTGTCCCAAGTTATCTTTAATATAATGTAGAAAATTGTTACACATATAAAATAAAATTTGCTTATATATTCTTTTAATATTTTGAGCAAGAATATTTTGTAGGTCTAAGGTTCTTTTCACTTACACTAGTAAATTAATTTTTAAATTTTGGGATAGAAATGTGCTATTAACAATATTTTGTAATGCAATGAGAACATTTTGCATAACTCATTTTGTAAAACTCAACTAGCTTTATAATAAGAAATACTCTCCCCTATTTGATAATATTTGAGTTTATTTTGTATACTTTTCCCTACATAATATATCATATTTTATAGTACTTCTTTAAAATCATATTTTATTGTCCAAATATATATATATTATAATAAAATATATATATTATAATTCAATAAATATGTTCCCTACTACATTTAGAATTTGATTCACCATTTTTAAATTTTACAAATTTGTTCAAAAATTCATTTCAAGCCTTAAACAGTTTAATTTCAAGAGCTCGGCACAATCCCCATTGCCCAGTCATACTCACTGAAAAAATAAAAATAAAAATAAAAATAAAAAAAAAAAAAAAAAAAAAAAAAAAAAAAAAAAAAAAAAAAAAAAAAAAAAAAGATTAGTATTTGGAAAATATAACCAGCCCAAACCATAAACACAAAGTACCTTTCACCTCATCAATTGATTAAGAGAGCTGTACATTCTCAGTTCAAAGACCATTATACCCCAATTCACCTACATGTTTGTCTATGTATCTCCATAAATCATAAGATTTATGAATAAATCTTAGGGTAACCGGCAGCAAAACTTGAAATCATAATCCAGAGTAGGGCACATAACATTGGACTGCAAAATCCTAAATAAAAACGATTTAAGTCGCCAAGCAAAAAAAGCCTTACAATGGAGGGATTATTGATTTTCAAATTCAACTTCGCCTACAGACTACAGTTATTTGCCATCATTAAAAATGTCTCACGCTGAGAACTAATCATCCAATGAATGCCCTTTCTCCTTCCTGGAAAAAAACAACAAATGCACAAAAAAAAAAGAAAGCACACCTGTGAAATTCATATCGAACGAAAAAAATACCCTCATTACATTTATTTGCTCGGGCCCCACATGAACATTATCATACTCTACGAACGACGTGAGGGTTTTTGCTCAAAGGTAACGGGAGGGAATAGGAAGTACTTGGCAAAGCCCAGGTCTTTGTCTTGAGCACAGCATAAAAAAGGCCTGCAATTGTGTAGTAGAGTACTGAATTTTTTTATTTTTTTTTTTTGTCAAAGTAGAGTACTGAAGTTGACAAGAAAGCAAAATAGGCAAACCCCACCTTACACGGGATTTAATGTTGCATTGCGAAAATTCTTTCACAATTTTCTTATTAAGAATTAATGGAAAGAATAACCAAAAAACATGGCTGAAGAAAAAAAGAGTTCTTTAAAAGAAACTTACAATCATGCGTAATCCGTAGCGTACTGAAGTTTAAACAGTAAATCTCTTCGAGCCTCGCTTCCCATTATAATTTTGAACTTACGGGCCAAAGGATCAATCTTGTCATTAGATTCGTAATCCATTTCACGAATACATCTTCTACGGATCTTCTTTAGAATTTCCTTTGATGGTTCATATCCTGCAATTATCTGCTCCAAAGGTGTTAATAAGTTAAATGAACAAAATGGCCAACATAATGAAAACATATTGAACAATAAATTCGAAATCTACCATTTCATCCACGACAGAGAGAGCGGCTTTAGGATCTCGCTTAATAAGATGAGCATCAATTAGCAGAGAATATGTAGTGGCATTTGGTTTGATGCCTGATCCACGAAAGTGCTCAAACACGTCCACAGCTTCATCTCTCTGTGCCATCAAAGACCTTATGAATTCAGTACAGGCAAGCAATAATTTTTACAAGCTTGATATACAGAAATGTATTATTTTCAGAATTTATTCATAAGAAAGATTATTCAGCAGCAACATGATTTTGCAGGAAGACCCAACTATTCGTATGGATTCAAGTGCGCGAAAAGATTGAAGGATCAGAAGGAAGGCAGTTTGAATGTTATCAAGTGGTAGATATGTTGGAGAAAAAAACAACAAATTACACACGTCAACATTCACAAGATCATCATCATCTTGCCACAACTTACTCCTCATTCAGGTCAGTTAAGTTCTATTAATCTGAAATAATTAACACATAAAAATGCTATTACTATATATATAAATATATACATAAAGAGATTAGTATTTACCGCAATAACATAAAAACTTAGGAAGCATTAATTACTCACTTAAAATACTTAAAGTAGTAATTTTTAAGACAAATTATTATCCGCAAAAAAATCTGAATTAATAAAAGAGAAAAATTGTAGTTGTACTTCCAATCATGTTTTCTATTTTTTTGAAAAAAGAAAAGAATGATTTTTTTATTATCTTTGTTTTATTTCCAGACAAGAAAATGACTAATTGTTCCTTCCTTTTATATGCCAATTAGTAACAGAATTAAAGCTAATTATTTTTTTTCCATAATCTTTATTTTTATTGAATTAACAAAGAAATTATGTTAACTGGAGAGCTTTGTTACTGCTCAATATCTGACACAGATTTGAACTATTTTAATTAAGAATATAAAACTGGTTGTTTAAAATGATTTAAAACATCAAATAGATGAGTTTAAAATCATAACATAGCTGATCGCCTTTCCAGTCACTATGCAAATAATTAACTCAAGAATAAAAATTACAATTTTTATAAGATGTACTTTTTAAATTTAGAAAATTATAAAAGATAATATGGATTATGAGTCAAGAGTTTGAAAGATGAGTGAACTATCTGGATGGGCGTGAAAGATAATTGATTGAGATACGAAAGATAGGATACTATCAATTATGTGTCTGAAAGGTTAAATTTATCAATTAAGGGCACAAATATTATAAATTATCAAATTAAGATTTTGATATAATAATAAAATATATATAAAAAAATCATCCATAAATAAAAACGTAACAATATGAAAAATAGGAACAAATTTCTGTATGTCATATCATATCAGCTATAAAAAATATAAAACTTATTGATAAAAATATTTCAATATAAAATATATAAAACTCATTCTACCTTTAAAAAAGTTAAAAAGACATCCGGGTCCTAAATTAGTAGTAAATATTACAAGACCTGAATTTCGCGTCCCAAACTAATATAAACCAAAGTTTTAAATTACTAGTTTTAGATCTCTTAGGTTGTTGATAGAACACCCAAAATAGATATTACTTTCGAGCCGTGAATTAATAACTGACCCATCTTTTGCCTCTCAAACTAATATAAACCAAAAGTTTTAAATTAATAGTTGTAGATCTCTTTGGTCTGTTGACCGAATACCTAGACGGATAAATCTCCATAATAATTGCTAAATAAAATAAATGAATAAATCGATATTAAATAATATAAAACTATTTGGTACATGTACTAGGTGTGTTTTGGAGAAAGAAACTATAAGTCGGAGGAAAATATAGCTTCAGTAATTAGAAATTTTTATTGAATCTTTCTGAAATCATATGCCTAAGGTGCAAAGCTTCGGATAAGGTACCTTCTCCTGCTTGCCAAATGAGCATATGAGAGCATTGTAGGAATGAACGTTTGCGGTCAACCCAAACACTTTATCAATTGCATGAAACGTCTGGTAAGCACGATCAACGTCCCATATATTTGCACAGCCAAGAATTACACAATTCAGAGCAGCAACGCACTTGTGTGGAGGGTTGGCTTGACTCAAATTTTCGAGCTGATAATAAACCTGTGACGACGCATTGAAGATAAACAAGAAAAAAATATATATTATGATCTTCAACTCATGGAAGAAAGCAAAATGTCCAAATAAATAAATTAGGTCAATAAATTATGCTAATAGTATGCTTATACTCACAACACATCTAGGGATAAAAAAGAATAACTTACTTTGTCTAGAGTTGCAAATCCATCCTTGGAGCAGGCCATGACCAGAGGATTTAAAGAATAAAATGGAGAAAAAAGATCCTCAACATCTTCTCGGTCTGTATTTCCATAAAACTTCTCAAATTCAAGCAGAGTGACAAATGCTTTCTCCAGACTCCCCAGATTAGCATAGGCATATATTTTTCCTAGGTAAGATTCAGGATTAGGAAGCTTCTTTCCGCGCAGTGAAAGCTTGAGGATGGCCCAGGCACCATCAAGGAGCTTGGAACTGTAAGTTCGGCCGGCAGTTGCAAGGGCCGAGACAACCAGTCCTTCATTTGCCGAATAAAGATCGGGCGGGTTTGAATTCTGCCCACGGGCAATCCACTTTACCATGAACTCAAGACCATAATATGCTAGCTCACTGTTATTCCACTGCATGGCGATCTCAGCAAGGTAAATGGCTTGGTTCCAAAGAGGGCATAGGGATTTGTTCTCCTCCATTTTCTGAAGACAGCATCCCATAAAACCAGAGTCAATGTTTTTTGCAATGTATCAAGAGAAGCTCTTATTAAAATCGGTAGAATAACCATGAAAAAAAAAAGAAAGTACTTTGCATTTCTCGATAATCGACACCAATGTATCCAACTTTCGATTAGAAAGGCATTTCTGCACGCAACTCCGAAAAGCATCCGGTAACAACATATATCCCGATTTCAATGCCATGTCTATGTATTTCACGGCAGGATCGATCTTATTTACCGAAAGAAGCATGCAAATAACTAAGTCATAAGACTCTTGATCCACCAATGATTCGTTTTGTTCTTTTCCTTTCTGGAGCACCCTGAGGTCAATAAAAGTGAAGACTCCCCGATCAAATCGAAAACAAATTAATTTTCGTATGCATATACAGATATGGTTTGCATAAAACTCAATACTTTTGCTGGGTAACTGAAAATGCTAACTAATATAAAAGGAAACACATTCGTTAAATTTAAAGGCACTGCTCCCACATGCTCTTAATCCAATCAAAGAATCATAGGCTAACAGCCTGAGCTAGAGCTTATATTAACTTCCCAGATACAGAACTTACAGACAGAAGGGGACGAAATCAGAGTACGTTAGAACCCATGTATAAACAGCCCATATAATTAAAATTACCCCATCTTTCAACACATCTGAAATTATTTAATGCAAGCTAATCACAAAATTTATTCTATGACTGAAAAAGAAATCCCAACCTTTCGAACAACAGCACAGCAGTATCCACCAGCTTGTGCCTCGCCATTGCCTTGAGCACAAGATTGTACGACGCTGAATTAGGACTGATCCCGTATCCTTCCATCTGCTCCACAAGCTCGACAAGCTCCGAAACATCCACCCCAATCATGAAGTTCGCGCGCAGGTAGTGATTGTAAAGATCCACGTCCGGCGTGTTCGGCTTACCGTTCTTATCGAGTGACCTAACCCAGACCTCGAACAGCTGCTTCATGTCCTCCCAATTTTGGGTCGTCATCCACTCGGCGAACTTATTCATCAAACCCTGGGCGTCGAGCGTCTGGGACTGAAGCTGCATCCTCGACGCCTGAGACTGCTGGAGAAACCCCAGGCCGAGGGGGATGAGCGCCCCGTCGTCGGCGGCTGCCGAGCTCCGCCAGTTCTCGCTGTAGCGGGGGCTCCCGGAGGCCGGGTTCGGCGGGAGGGGAGGAGGCGAAGGATCCGGCGAGGGATCCTCTAGCTGCTGCGCCTCCTGTCGGAGATGGGCGAACGTGGAGACGGATTTAAAGCTCTGCGGCCTCAAAAGGGGCCGCGATTTCGCCAGATATGCAAGCGCTGACATTCTCCTTTTACAGGGATCTAAGCTTCTTCTTCTTGATTTTCTTCTTCTTCGTTTATTGCCTATGTTTCCATGGAAATGATTGAAGGTGCAGAGAAGTGTGTGAGTGTGAGTGAAACTGTGAGACCGTTCTCAGGTTTTAGGGTTTTGGATTAATTTGACGATTTAGGAGGAGAGCTCGGTTTGGCGATTAGGGGTAGTTTGGTAATTGTGTCGTAATGAATGTTTGGGCCTTTGGGGCCTATAGTTAAGGTCTACAGAGGCGCCATTAGCAGATCTTCCTTTCTGGGCCTGTGTGCTTGATTTGAGCAAAATTAAATGGACCACAAAAACGCATATGGGATTGTGAGAAAGACTTTGGGGCCACTAACTTATTTTAGGCTCGAGCCGAGCCCAGGCAAACTCGTTTAATTTAACAGCACTAGGCTCGATATATGAGTATAAAAATTGTATCTCATTAAAAAGTAGAGATGACATAGTTGGACGAAAAAATGGTGGTTGACATAGAGTAATGCTCACCTATCCACGGTAGGCACATATTAATATGTCCACCGCTTATTTGTCATGTACACATTGATCATTTAAATATGTTCAAAAAAAATACATCACCAATGTGTGCATGCCACATATGCGGTGGACATATTAACATGTGCCCACCGTGGGTATGGGAACATTATCTGGTTGATATAATAACAATTCAACATTTAACTTTAGAAGACAAATTACCAAATTAACAAAAGTGATTTAGTGACATAATAACAATTCAATCTTTAGCTTATATTTTATTTTGTAAATTTTTAAGCTTTATTAGTCAAATAAGTAAGTTTGGTTTAATATGATGACCTATTTTATAAAGTTAAAAACTTATCTCATAAACTTATTTAGATATCTTTTTAAAATAAAATCATTGAATTTCTCATTTCAGATAACTTATTTGGTAATTTTGTAAAATACTTTATTATATTATCTAGCTTAAAACTGTTGAATTTCCTGTTTCAGCTGACTTATCTGCTTTAATTTTGCAAAATACTTTATTATATATATTAGTTAGCTTAAAACTGCTGAATTTCTCATATCAACTTACCTTATCTGCTTTAATTTTGCAAAATACTATATTATATATATTAGCTAGCTTAAAACTGCTGAATTTCTCATTTCAACTAATCCATCAGCTAATTTACAAAAACTTTTATTATTAGCTAGTTTTCCAATCATCAACTATAAACTTAAAATTCACTCATAAATTATTAACTATCTTTTCACCTATGTTCACCAAAAATAATCTTATAAGAAAAAGAGACTGAAATTATTGTCTTGAATATTTCCAAATTACTATCACTCCTCTTCTAAATATTAGTCCTTAATAGAACAAATAGAAAGTGCTACAAATGCACACAAATGCATGCACAAGAAAAATGGAACTATTTTTTGTATTTGCCATCTGACAGCCAAATAAAACTGAATAAATCAGCTTTTTAATTATTTTTTAAAATTATTTTTCTTCTTGTAATTTATTAAATTGTAGAGTTTCAGTTATAACTAATTGGAGTTGATCAATCAAACAGCTAGAATGATTTGGAAAGCTTTTGACCGGTTTTGCTATTAAACCAACAGTTTACTCTATAGTAGAGTCAACCTTTTATTTACAACAAGTAAAGTTACCATATTCTCTGGTTACTTAAGTAACACTAATATAATTTTATTAATACAGTAGGTTTATTTGTTGTATATAGAAGGTTGGCTCTACTATGGAACCAATTGTTGGTTTCGTAGCAAAATCGATATTTTCAGTGTTGTATTGAGTTATATTTTTAATCAACATAATCAATCTGAAAAAGGAAAATTATGCAAAAGTATATAAGATATGGGGTGTAATTGATAATTCAATTAGAAAAAAAGGACCTTTATCAAAATATATGGGTTGTAAAATAGAATTAGATGCCAATGGGGTGAAGCACAATTATATCACACCAGAATACAAAAACAAAACTCTAGTGCGTAGGGCCATTTATGCACTCTATCTTTGTAAAATTATTGCGCCAGCAGAGTATTTCCTTTTCTTTTTCATTTTTTTTTTTCATGTAAATAAATCACTTTGATCTAGACATGCTGGTAATTCTATAGAGCTAATGGTTGGCTCTCTTATGGAGCCAACACCCAATTAAATTGCTCCATGTGGGGATGTCCCACATAACATAAGACATGGTCATTTTTCGGTTTAACTTGGGTCCGGTTTGCTTATTTTTCTAACCTAAATCGCTCGATAATATATATCGGCAGGTTCAAAATTGGCCCGCGCGTGCCAGGCTGGTTCAGGGCTGAACCAGTTCTATCAATTATAAATGGAACGTTGGATCTCCAAAATCAAAAAAATCCAACAGTTCAGATTGAATTTATTGAACGATCAGATGCCGGATCCAACCCAATCTGGTCCAAAATCGATAGTTAAACAATAATAATTGAAAGTTTGCTAAATAAAAGATATATTATCGGGCCTCGAGCCTCGACCAGACCGACTCTGAATCGGAACTGACGATTCACAAAAATGTAATTGTGATCCTGAACGGGTTCCAGGTAAAATCAATGGTCGGTAAACAGTCCATGATCAACGGGCTTGAGTGGACCGGCTCTGGGTCGAGTGTGCCCATAGCCATGTCTATTTTAATTCATTATTTTTTTTTTAAAAAAAAATATCTAAGGAAACTATCCTCATATTTTAAAAAAGTGTATAATATACCCAAGAGCGCTTGGATGAGATGACTTA
>CACSLK010023397.1:10837139-10847866 GCA_902706635.1 Striga hermonthica
AAAAAAAAAAAAAAAAAACTGTATCACGTCCGTACATATAATATATCATTTTTTTTTTTTCTCAAATAGAATATCTTTTAAATTTGTTATAATTGATTGCGACCTATATTAGTATGTCCAAAAAAATTTTTTATATAAAAGAAGATATTGAAAAAGTTGAAAGCGAGGCAAAACTCGTATTGGTAGAAAATATTTAAATTTTATATTTTGTTGTTTCGTTTTCAAATTTTCATATACATCTCACAAACGGTGTACAAAAATTTGTACGTATATGTGGACAAAAACGTCAAATAGATCACGGCCGTCGTCGGGCGGCGTGGCGGCAGTGGACTGGTCCGGCAACAGGCGGAGGAGGAGGGCTAACTAATCGTTTGTATATCTAACAACACAAATCAATTATTGGAGAGATGCTACAGTCTCGTTATAAAACTATTCCTATCTAACGGTTACAAACTCTGACGAAATGATTCCGTAACGGGACCGTAGCATTTCCTTCCGTTTATTGATTTGTGTGGGGTAAAACTTAAAAGATAGAGGAACGGTAAAAAAAAAAATCATCCATATATGAAACAAGTCAAAGTAAAGTAATTTGGCAAAATTAATTTTTGACACGCCAAGTCGATCCATTTCTAAACAACGCACACAGGATTGGCGCACATCTACACATGGCCACGGGCAGGCCGGCCCACCAGTTCGACCCGGAACTGGCCCATGTTCATCGGGCCTTAAACCGGGCCCACTAGTTTGTGAACAGTAACTTGTACATATATAGTTTCTCCAAAATGGGTATTGCCTGATATATATGTCCTTAATTATGCCTATATAATAGTCTTGCACATAGCTATACATCAGAATTTATAGAAATATATATATATATATATATTGAGAGACAAAAAATTAAATTAATTAAGAAAAATTAAATTAATTAAGAAAATTAAGTCAAGACACGCGAAATGCTTTTTTCTTTTGTAGAATTAATTTTCAGCCTTTGTAAGTTTTTTCATTTACAAAATGGACAGTTAAATAAAACACCAAAATTTCACTTACAATTACTAGCTAATGAGATAAATATATTGTGTGAATTAATTAAATAAATTATTATATATATGTATAAATAGAAGCAACTTGACATATGGAGAGTGGACCCAATTAATAATAAATTTTAACATTTCGAAAGTGACTATACAAAGGAGAAATTAATTAAATTTCAGACTTTCAAAGCTGGATGTGTCTAATTTTGGACTCATCTATGCAAATTATACAAAATAGTCCCATCTTATTAGGAAAATCAGGATATATTATTATTATTATTATTATTTTTTTTTATTTTTATTTTTCATGAAAATTTGAAACAAATCCATATATATATATATATATATATATATATATATATATATACATGATTATACTAAATTTGGCTGCCGTTAGAAGAAAATAAATTCATGTGTTGATTGCCCAATATCGGGTTGCATTTTATTTCCATTTTAATTAATATTGATATACTTTCGGTCCCCAACAGAATTGATGATTTTTGTTTTCCATAATTTGGAAACATTTTTTGGAGCAAAGAATAACCAGTTATTATAGTTTTTAGTCACAAAAATACCCAAGCAAAAAATTGCTAGATAAAAATTGCAATAAAAAAAAAAATGGAATAAAATAAGTGGAACACAAATAATGCAACCTTTTTTTTATGGTGTATCAAGTGATAAATATATCAGTAAACTAATTGATTGTGAAGGGAGAAATTTTATTAGATGGCCAAATGTTTGGAATTGTGTCATAGGATATCTAATTTTTGGACCAGTACATTATGTTTTGTAATGTGTATCGTTTTTACAACATTAATCTTAAAAAATAATAATGAACCATTTTCGCGATAACGTCCCAATAACGATATAAATTGCAACATAACGTACTGTTATTGACGAGAGAGAAAAGTTAGTGTATAAAAAAAATGACTTTATAAAAGTAAACAGACCAAAAATTAAATTTTCGCCCTTCTTATTTCTTAAGAAAAGGATTATAGTCATTTTTTTTGGAAGTATGAATAATACTCCTAGTCTTTTTATAAAAAAAGAATAAGGGCATCCCTAATGGTAATAGTTATTACTAGCTATATGGTCAGCTAACGTGGATGTGAGAGAAAAATAACTATTTTATACTATTGGACCCACGTACTCCTCTCACATGATCTTGGGCCACGTGAAATAGATAAACTATTTGTTAGTAGCTAGTGACTACTCTCTCTCCTACTTTTTTCCTGTCCACGTCATAATAGTTAGCCAAATAGCCAACCATTTGAGGACACCCTAAATAGCCTTCTCATTTTTTTATGGAAATATATTATATAAAAAAGTGTTAATTAATTAATAAAATATTCGATTCAACTATTAGTCCGATTAACGAAATCATTAAACCAATAGTTTCACCGATTCGATTTCCGAAATATTGCTGACTATTTCCATTATCAAAAAAATTCGAATTCCAATGAAAAAGAAAGAGTTACAGGTGTTGCCGTCTAACAGTGAAATAAAGACGATCAACGAAAGCGCCGTACACCTCCAACTCAAAGCCCACTCTTTACCGTACGACCAACTCAAAACCAGTGAACTAATAACAAAACCCAGCAGACAAAATCGGGAGACCCTCCGTACACCCGCCCCCACACACCCAATCACACCTCGACAGCACATCCTTAAAGAACCCCCCCACCTAGGTTTTCTATTCTCACAACCTACTACGTCTTCAAAAAAATTAATAATAATAATATTATTTATAAAAATTTCCCCAATTTGATTTAACTCAAAAAAAAAATAATATTATTTCACCAAAAAGGAGTTTACAACTGAGAACACTGTAATAATAGTATGATTTTTTTTTACTGAAGCAATAAAAATTTTCCCAGGGTTTCTATTTTTAGGTCTAATGTGTGTGTTTTAGAGAGAGAGAGAGAGAGAGAGAAGTGTGTGTTTTAGAGAGAGAAAATAAGCATAAAAAAAGAAAAGAAAGAAAAAAATGGGGAGAGGGAAAGTTGAGCTGAAGAGAATAGAGAACAAGATAAACAGGCAGGTGACATTTTCAAAGAGAAGAGGAGGTTTGTTGAAGAAGGCTCATGAAATCTCTGTGCTTTGTGATGCTGAAGTTGCTTTGATCGTTTTTTCGAACAAGGGCAAGTTGTTTGAGTACTCTACTGATTCTGGGTGAGCTTATATTATGCTTTTTTTTTTTTTTTTTCCTATTTTTTGGGAATTTTTTATTTGGTTTGTGTGTCTTGTTGGAGCTTTTATGTTGTTTTTCTTTTGTTTCTTGTTTCGGGAGATTTTACGGTACTGTTACGGAATTATTTCGCCGGAGTTTGTAACCGTTAGATCAACTATTAATGAAGGTTACATGATGATCTGACGGTTACAAATCTCGACGGAGTGGTTTCGTAGCGGAATTGTAGCGTTTCCCTCTTGTTTGTTTGGGCAAGTTTTTTGGCAACTAGGGTTTCTCTTTTCTCTCTCTCTCTCTTTTTTCGGGTGGATTGGATCTTACGAATTGAATTTTTTACCGTTGGATTACGCTTACACGAACCCAATTAGATGTGTGTTGAGCGAACAGTAAAACAGTGCGTTCACCGACAAGCTCGAATTTATCGTTTTTTTTATAATTTTATTTTGCTTTTTTTATTGGTTATCCATCTCTAATTATTGTTGTTGTTCTCTTGATTTGTTTTTAGATCACCTAACATATAAGCTAACTAACTAAATTGGATTTTTTTCTTTTTTTTGGGTTTTTTTTGTTGTTTTTGCTTGATTTTTGTTAGATGTGAACATACAAAAGCATCTTTTAGCTAGGTTTTCTCTTTTGTTCTTTGGGTAAAGTTCTTTAAATTCTTGATTTATATCCAAACTTTCTTTAATTTAGGTTTGGGAAAGTGAGTACTGTTCTTGGTTTGATTAATTCATTGAATTTTCATAATAATTTTCTTAATTAAGTTTTAAACCATGATTAATCTATATTTACTAACCAACTTACCAAATTGTGTGTTGGTAAAATTTTGATTGTTGATTTGGGTAATATTATAATGAAAAGAGCATCAAATGATTGTCCTTTGTATTTATTACAAAGGTAATCCAACTTGTAAATCTGGTAATATAACATGACTCTTAATATATATGTATATATATAACCGACCGATCGACCAGCCCTAGTAATTCAAAACTCGGGTATAGTCGATAATTCTCTAAAAATATAATTTTAAATTGAAATAGTTTTATGAAAAATTATTAGCTTGACCTACAATAGATATTTGTGTGAAAAAGTTTCTTGTATTTTTGGAAGAAAAATATTTAATAATTCAAGTACCATTTATGCAATAAATAGCAAAATTTTAGTTTTTTACTTTCAGTTCAACTTTCTTGGATGACATACATGTATAAAATTCATTGAATTATTATATAAATCTACTGGTATTTATCCATTGAATAATAATAATAATAATAATAATAATAATAATAATAATAATAATAATAATAATAATAATAATAATAATTAAATATATATTTAGTACTGTTGACGGCTGATATGATATATGGTGAATTTTTATTAGCATCTGCCCTAGATTTGCTCTACCTTCAGTTGTTGACACGCAATAATTTTCTGGATTTTGTGTGTTCTAACGTTGGTTGGACTGAAATTGAAAAAGTTGTGTCCTTTATTGACCAATCTAGAATATATAAGGCTTCATTTTCAATTTAATTTACAGTTTCTGTACTTTTATTAGATGGTAATAAATAATATTTTTATTTAGGGTTTTATATATGTGAGAACTAATTAATATATATATATATATATATATATATTTTTTGTAGTCCTTAATTTTTACAAGAAAGACTTGGTATTTCATTGGATTTCAAAATCTAAATATTAATAGGAAATTAGTATATTTAGGTTAATTCTTCCTAAAATTTAATTCAATGGAGTCTTTATTTGAAGGGTTGGTTTTGATTTTGCTTAATTATTGCAGTCTAATTTCTAAACTATATTTTAAGTATTTTTATTAGATTGAACACTTCTATTTAATTATTAATACAAAAAATAAAACATCTATTTCTAGGGCTGTATTCTCTCTCTCTCTTCTTTACATAACTATGGCAAGCTATAAATTGAGGAGAAATGCTACAGTCCTATTACGGAACCATTACGTAGGGATTTGTAATCGTTAATTTTGTAACCGTCGTGGACAATTGATCTAACAGTTACAAACCCCGACGGAATGGTTCCGTAACGGTACCGTAGAATCTTCCTAAATTGAGAAGTAATGTTAGTTTAAAGTATTTTATTTCATTAATTGAATTTTATTAAAATTGGCCTGATTTTAATTTACAGGATAAAATAAACAAGTACAATATATTTGTTCCTTTTTTTTTTTTTAATTTGAAAACAATGGATTCAAATTAGGTGATAGACTGAGTGGGAAGTTTTATCACCTTTTACGGATAAATGAGAAAACACTGTTAATGCATAGTCTATTTGGTACACATTCAAACCTTTATTTTTGCCTATATTCATTATTATAATTTTCCAGTGCTTTTGATTATTCACTTGCAATTTTATTTCTACACACTAATTATTAGTTATTACTATGTAAAAAGGGGAGATGCGACAGTCCCGTGACGGAACCATTTCGTCAGGGCTGTAACCGTTAGATCAACTATCCCGACGGTTACGTTATGATCTAACGGTTACAAATCTCGACAGAATGGTTCCGTAACGAGACCGTAACATTTTCCCTGTAAAAAGTGCCAAAAAAAAAAAGACTTATTAATAATTAATATTTGTGTGCACACAGCATGGACATGATCCTGGATAAGTATGAAAGGTATTCATTTGCAGAGAGACAATTGGTCTCCAATGAACCTGAATCACCTGTAAGTTATTATGTGATTAAATATATGTTGGGTTGTTTTTAATTTATTTTTTATTTTATTTGTATTATGATTTTCTCATGCAATTACTACATATCTGAAAATATATGAAATCTTAACAAAAGTTAATTAAATTATAAACAAATTAACATGCATTGTACATGTTCACAGGCAAATTGGACAATTGAATACAGCAGACTTAAGGCCAGAATTGAGCTCTTGCAGAGAAATCATAGGTGACTAAAAATTTCTTTTTCATGAATAGAAAGAACATATAATAATAATAATAATAATAATAATAATAATAATAATAATAATGATAATAATAATAATAATAATAAACATAATAATCCACTATTAATTTTTATTTTATTACATTTTGTTTTATGTAATTGTTTTAATTTAATTAATAAAATTGTCCAATCAGGCACTACATGGGCCAGGATTTAGACTCAATGAGCCTCAAAGACCTTCAGAATTTGGAGCAGCAACTTGACACCGGTCTTAAGAACATCCGATCTAGAAAAGTACAAAAATATTTTTTTTTAGTTTTTTTTATAGATTTATTTAAAATTCAATTATTTTTTTTCGAAAATTAATTTTCGATATGAAAACTAACTTTCGTCTCGGCTTTCAGAATCAGCTCTTGTACGATTCGATTTCCGAGTTGCAGCGAAAGGTTTGTCCTTATACTGTAAAAATAATAACATTTGTGTTTATGATACACGATATAAAATAACATCGTACACAATTTTAATACAGCATCATATTTGGTTCTCACGATTGTTACGCTTTTATCGATAAATATTTGTTTCCTTCACGAAAGTGTTTGTACTTTACATACGGCTACTCATTATTAAAATTAAAATGTACACATAACTTTTGACAGGAGAAGGCCATACAAGAGCAAAACAGCATGCTGACTAAGAAGGTAAAAACCAAACATGTATTATTACGATTTACTGAACATGTGATTGGCATTAGGGGTACAAACGAGTCGAGTCGAGTGCGTACGGACCTTATCGAGTGCAGATTGGACTTTTTTCTTCAGTGCTCTAACTCGAGTTCGACGAGCCATGTAAAATGTTGCTCGACTCGACTCATTAAAAAAAATAAGAATGCTCGAGCTTGATTCAATGCTCGAAAAGGCTCGGGTTCGGCTCAAAATTTTAACTAAATTTTTGATATAAAGGGTACTGTTATTAATGTAAATAGACAATGTTGGTCTTGATGTTCTAATATTGATATTTAAAACTTATTGTGGTATTTATGTTAATAAGAAGTCGAGCGGCTCGTCGAGCTTACGAGCCTCTTGAAATGATGCTCGATGCTCGACCCGTTTGCTCAATTAAGCTGCTCGAGCTCGAGTTGTACCGAGCTCGAGTCGAGAGTTGACTCGAGCACTCGCAACTTGTTAGTAGTCCTAATTGGTATGAATTATTTATATCTTTTAAGAAAAGAATAATATATATATAATTTTTTGTTCTACAATTTGTAATGTAGATAAAAGAGAAGGAGAAGGAAATAGGGCAACAAGCACAGTGGGCCCACCAAAACCACCCCCAACCGCTGCCGCCACTTCCGCCACCACCACCGCCGTTCCTCATTTCATCTCAGCCTCCTTGCTTGAACATTGGGTAATTTCATCTCCTTTTAATTATTATTATTATTATTATTATTTTTATAACTAAAGTACAATCTCTTAAATCTTAGTATCTCCAAGTTTTAAGCTACGACGAACAAATGCGACACTTTTTACGACCCGCGAAATGAAATACTATTCTTTTAACATTCGATTCTTCTGCTATTTCGACTACTTCCAACATTCGATGGGGGAAAAACAAAAGTATGTTCGGTATTTTTCATGTTTATATCGTGACATATAATTTCCATTTTTCGTTTTGTTTTGTTCTGTGAAGAGACGGATCGTATGAAGAGGCAGCCGAGGCAAGGAGAAACGAGCTTGATCTCACTCTCGACTCGATGTATTCGTGTCATCTTGGATGTTTTGCTGCATGAGTTTGTTACATGAATATATGGTATCTACTATTTGTTGTGATGAATTCTCTAAGGCATATATATTATGTGTGCACTATTTGCTATGTATTGTTTTTTGTGTTATTCATATGGCTGTAAATTAAGAGACCAAGAAAAGAAAAAAAAAAGGGAGAAAAATTGACTCCTCTAAGAGGAGAATGCACTTTGAGATTATGATAATGTAATGAAAAAAAAAAGAGTAACAACTCTTTCAAATGTGAACAATAATGTAATGTCTATGTGTGTAATTTCATGTATGGGTTTTTATTGATATTATTTGTCTTGAGTTCTAAACTAATATAGTGTGCACTCGTAAATTTATGTGGGTTGGTTTGTTAGTAGCTGATGAGTTAGTTGATAGTCAATAAACGTACTTCAATCTTATTGTTCATAGCTCATGACTAAGGTCTCTTACACGTCGGCTGAAATAAAAGTTGTTATGTTTTATTTTTAAAAATAAAATAAAAACGACCTAGAGAAGCATATGAGATAAATTTCATTTTCTTAAAAAAAATAAAAAAACTCA
This sequence comes from Striga hermonthica, assembly GCA_902706635.1. Classification (NCBI taxonomy): domain Eukaryota; kingdom Viridiplantae; phylum Streptophyta; class Magnoliopsida; order Lamiales; family Orobanchaceae; genus Striga; species Striga hermonthica. Next base: position 10,845,618 of record CACSLK010023397.1, read on the forward strand.
TCCTCCCAAACTATATTTATTTGAATAAGAAATAACTTATGAACTAATTAGTTAAGTTATAAGCTAACTAATGATGATTAAAAAATAATGTTTATATCATATGTTTATCTACGTAGCATCAATCATAAACTATTCCTTTTTTAGCTAAAATTAGATTATGATCTAAAAACTTTGCAAACCTTACCTTTAATCTTAGTCCACTAACCCATTAAGCAAAGCCCGTAAATTTGGGATCCATTTTTCATGCAAAACCCATTAGATAAGCCCACAAGTGAAGCCCATGACACAGTCGTCTTCCCCACACCAAAAACCCTAAAATCAACTTTGAGTTTCCCCAAAACCCTCTGAGCTACAAATCGCGTGAAAATCTCTGTTATCCCTCGCAATCACCGTCTGATTCGTTAGCTCAGAGCTAAAGGGTTTGGAATAATGGCGAAAAAATCAAGCTCAGATAGTTCGAAGAAGAAGAAAAGTAAGAGCAAGATTAAGAGCAAGTTAAGCGTTCTCAATTCAGAGGCAAAGAAAAACAAAGCACCCAAAGATAATCCATTCGAGAGCATTTGGTCTCGGCGCAAGTTTAATATCTTGGGCAAGAAACGTAAGGACGAAGAACGCCGCCGTATTGGGCTCTCTCGCTCACTCGCCATTCAAAAGGTCCTGCGTTCGTCGCTCTGTTTTGTTTGAGCTTGTGGTGTGCTGATTTCTCGTGCTGTTTCTGAATTTTTTTTTTTCTTTTTTATTTGAAATGAGCTGTGGTAGCTTTTGTGAGCTCATGTGCGCTCTTGGTATAAAAAGAAACAGCCATTATCTCGAGTTCTTTTCATACTGTAATGAAGTGAATATGGTTAAAGGGCTATCAGCATATGTAACATTTTTAGACCTGTTGGAAAATATGTTAATAAATTTATGGATGAAATTGTTAATATGCGTATTGCGGCCGTCTATTACTCGGGCCTAAGACTATTGGAACTAAGCTTGTACTTTGTTCATTTGTGTATTATAAGTGTGTCCGCGTGTGAATTCTGTTGCTTTGATTAACTTTTGAACAAGTTATTGGATTTCTGTTAGAGCATGAATGTGTTTTTCCTTTTAAAATGCAGAGGCAAAAGACACTGCTAAAAGAATATGAACAGAGCGCAAAATCTTCTGTCTTTGTTGATAAGCGTATTGGAGAGCAAAATGAGGGACTTGGGGAGTTTGACAAGGCAATTCTGAGGTCCCAACGCGAACGACAGGTGGGATTGCTTAATGAATATACCGTCCTATATATGTTTTGCTGATTTATTTAAAATCTGAAATTCTGCTACTAAAAGCAGTGATAAATGTATACCAATTTTCCTCTGTGTCGGTTGTTTTATGAGGGTCTTGATTCTTTTCTATGATTGTTGTTGTTATTAGTTAACCCTGAAGAAGAAAAGTAAGTATAATTTATCTGATGGGGAGGAAGATGACTTTGAGATTCCAGATGATGGGTACTTTCGGGAAAGGGACGATTTTGAAGATGATGTACCTTTGGATGAGGATGATGCTGGCCAATCAATTGGATATCCAAGTAAGTGTTTGCTTCAGATTTGTGTGTTATTTCCTTTTATTTTTCTTTTATTTTTCTCGTTTTCTTTCTTGATTTTGGGAAAGGTTATCATCAGTGCTTTTGTTATGGATTAATTATGATCAACATCTGCCAAAATTTGTACATAGTATTCTCGCACTGCTATGCGAATATTCAGTAACATATTAGGTCAGAGTGAGAAGTCATTTTCTTGTATATTCAGTACAGGATCTTCAAAGATAAAATTGTTGGCCAACTCATGATTGAGGAAATGAACTTGTAATGTCTTCTTAGACCTTGTAATATATAATGCCTCAGAATTTTGTAAAGCAACTATATATATGTGTGTGTGTGTGTGTGTGTGTGTGACCTTTATGGCCCTTCTATACGTAGCTAATATTAATGGATTTTATCTCTATGCAGAAAAATTAAATCTGGATACCCGTGAAGCTGAAGATGGTTCAGGATCAAGAACAGTTGAAGAAAAGGAAGATGTGAGATCATGTGCTGACTAAAAATTGTTTCGAAATATAATCATTTAAAGTTATACCGACCGAGAAGCATTTTCCTTTCCTTAAAAGTAAACTGGTTTATTTCTGCTTCTAACTTGGTCACATCTTTGTTGTTGCAGAGGCCTAAGAGCAAGAAAGAAGTAATGGAGGATATCATCTCCAAAAGCAAGTTCTTCAAGGTTTTCTGC
>CACSLK010023397.1:10874625-10896117 GCA_902706635.1 Striga hermonthica
AGAAGAAGTACAAAACACATATTATAAGTTTATATAAATTACCTTATGCCTCATTATTTTTTTAAGGGAATGTAAAGACCCTTGAAATGTAGACGGCATTGTGCTCCCCGACCATCGAAATAGACGGGGAATTGCCTCGAGCGTCGAACGTTTGCCCAGAGAAGGCACACGTTCGTACAACCAAGCCTACACACATACACATGATGTCAAAATTATACAATCTCACAATTTAATATTATTGTATTACGACATTGAATATACATACCATCAGGTAAGGGTAAACAAACCTGGGGATCGAGTAACTCGAGCAAGGAAACAAAATACAACTAAAAACTAACAAACTATACATTCTGATAAAGTCGTCTATATGACTTTCATCAACAGAAAACTTTTGTAACAAATCTACTACATGCTTTCTTTTCAAAATTTTTTGACCTGCTCGACCCCAACCTTCGAATAGGGCTTTTGAATCTAAAGAAAGGTCTAAGTCTACGCTTAGACCGCCCTGTCGAAGCCCCATCGTTACACAGAACTCGGCGGGGTCAAAAATAAGAGACACATTATCACCTACCACAAAGGCATTCACATCTGCCTTGTATGTGCTAATTAAGGCCTCCACTCTACCATGTAACACCGCTATATCATGCATATTTAGAAAAAAATAAAACGGACTCTTTTGAAGAGCCTCCTTGTGCCGGTCAGAAAGCACGGCAACTGTCCTGTCCATTATATCTCTAAAGAACGAAGGGGCACATCGACATCTAAATTTCGTGCCCTATCACAAACAAAGAGATTTGTGAGGAAAAAGATGTTATATGTACAAGTTTCAAAACATTGAATACATCATACATTCAATACAAGACCCTCTGCTCCCTAATTTCGAAAACAAAAGAAACAAAAAAAGAAAAAACAAATACCAACAGAAATTCACACAAATTCATATACAGAAAAGCCCTAATTTCGACTTCACATAAAAATTTTCGAATTCACAGAAATTCACAAAGATTCATTTACACACAAAGACCTTAATTTCGAATTCAAGCCCTAAATTGAATAGACCCTAATTTTCGAATTCAACCTTAATTCACAGAAATTTAATAATTTCAATTTAAAGAAATTCACAAAAATTCAATTACACACAAAGACCCTAATTTCAAATTCAACCCCTAAATTGAAAAGAAACCCTAATTTTCGATTTAACCCCTAATTCAGAGAAATTCAATAATTTCGAATTCAAAGAAATTTACAAAAATTCAATTAAACACAAAGACCCTAATTTCGAATTCAAGCCTTAAATTGAAAAAACCCTAATTTTCAAATTCAACTCCTAAATTGAAAAAAAAAATAAAAACTCTAATATTATGAACAAACCCCAAAAATCTGAATTTACCTTTGAGCTTGGTAATGCCTTCGTGGGTGTCGAGGAGGACGGTTTGCATGGAGACTTCTTTTTGGAGCCGGCCATTTCTTCACAGAGATGGCGAAGTGACGGAGAAAGAGAGAGACGAAGATGGCGGGCGATGGTGATGAACGAACAGAGAGAGAGAGAGCGCAGAGGTGGCGATGGCGATGTCGATGAAAAAACGAACAGAAAGAGAGAAGAGACCGGCGGCGAAAAAACGAGCAGAGAGAGAGAAGAGAGCGGCGACAAAAAGTGAGAAAAACCGAGAAGAGAAAGAGAAAGTTTACTTTATGAATAAAATGGCAAAGTAAATGAATAATAAAAACCTTTCTTTATATAAGGGGAGTGAAGTGGAAGAACAAAATTAGGGGTGGGGAGTGCAGAGGAAAATAATTTAAGGGGGGACTGATTTGGAAGTTCAAAAAGGGGTAAGGGATTTAAGTAGAATTTTCCGATTTATCTTCTATGATTCTCCTTTTATTGGACTTGAATTTGTTGGGTCTTCGAAGGTAGATTAGGCGTTTGGATCTCTTTCCACTTGAGTTTCAATTTGATTACTATTAGTAGATGGGGATCAAATAATTTATTCTCAAACTAAATGTTAGGATTTGATTTGGTTATAGAATTTTGTTTATAGTATTTTTGGGCATGTGGTAACCGAGTTACCCGACTCGGGTCGTTCTCAAAGGAAGGCTCTTCGGAGTTTCATTCACTATCTAGTCGTCAAAGTCACACAACCGAAAAGATCCTAAACATTCTACTCGCAAATTGGGGGTTTGAATTAAACACTACTCGAAATTGGAAATCGAAAGTACGTGAAAACTTAAAAACAAAGATGAGAGCTTTAGGTCAACCGGGGTCTCTATCACTCGAATAAACACAAAAAGAACCGAGGGACATCAACATTGCCAAGTGATCCTAGGTCATTAAATCGAGTTTTCTACTAAATGACTACACTTTTAAACAAAGTCGCAATCTTTAAACAAGATAAGCACAAACTAATCCCTAACACATGTCGACGAGCTACAAGAATCGAACATTCCTCCGATCAACAAGCAAAACCACATTCACCTTGAAACACATCATAAGCAGAAGAGGGCAAATTCGAAGTAATGAGGATTAAATCTAATTACCCACTTCCTAATACATGCGTGAAGAGCACAAGATGGAAAAGTTCGAATCTTGAAATAAAATGACGTCGCCGGAAACTTGCCGAAAAGTTAGAGTAATAAAGCTCCTAACCAAAGCATAAAAAGAAAATAGAGAAAATGGAGAGGATTTCCCAACTTAAAAGTTGGGAAATGAGGGTTGTGTTCAAAAATACAAAGCAAGATGTCTTTATATAGCTACACTACAAAACACAGACTAAAGCACGCACATTTACTAGAATACTCTCGATATAGCCATGAAATTCGCGAGCTCGCAGGTGACTGATAGGCACAGGCGCGCATGAACATGTAATTCTCGAGCTCGATGAGGAATTCGCGAGGCACGGGCGTGAGGGGCAGCATTGCGCGGAGCTCTCGACCTCGCCGCCATTTCCACGAGCGCGCGAGTGTGTGAGTTGGGCAGATGATAGGTCGAAAAATGTGCACGTTTTATATATTTAATAGTGTATTTTTATACACTTAAATTATTCGCACGTTTATATTTTTTGACTTATTTATTATTTGAATGGATTCATACACATTGATATTTTTATATTCAGAGCCACGTTCTTTTAGCACTTTCTTAAACCAAAAAATGAAATATGGTCATTTGATTGAAAACAATGAAATATAGTCATTTTAAGTAAGAAAAAGACAAGTGTACCCTTACTAAGTATTTTATCTACCAAATACATATAAAAAATAAAAAATGAAAGATTCTCCATCCCCACCCCCTACCTTCATCCCCACTTGCCCAATTTCCTTCCATCTCCACGCGCCATTCAGCCAAAAAAAAAAAAAACCATCTTTTCCAAAATCCATTCCTAAAAATTCATTCTAAAAATCATCTCCGGTATTCTTTGAGAAGAAAAAAGGAATATAAACCTTTTGGAAATTCATAAAAAAAAAATTGCAAACCTATTTTTTTCTTTAAATATGTTAAATAAATAATTTTTTGAAAACATTTATTTTTGTTCTAAAAACAGTGTATGAGTTCCCAAAATTATTGATTTTTCTAGAACCATTTTTTTGTTATCTATCGTTTCGTAAAAAAAGAAAAAGAACGATTTTTTTGTTGATTATTTTTTAGGAGTTCAAGAAAATGGATTTTTTTTGCTTTAAAAAAACGGGGCTTTGTTTTGGAGTTCATCACCACCATACTTTTCTTGTACCGTTTGTTGTGCCGCTTTTTAGTCTTAGGAGCCTAAGAAATCGTTATTTTTAAGAAGAAACAATTTCTTGAACATGAAATAGTTTCTTGTTCAAGAAACAGTTTCTTGAGCAAAAACAGTTTCTTGAACAAGAAAGAACAAGAAACGATTTCAGTTCAAGAAACGGTTTCTTGAGCCCTAGAAATAATTTTAGCTCAAGAAATAGTTTCTTGAGCTCCTAGAAACGGTTTCTTGAGCCCCAGAAACAGTTTTTGAGCTCCTAGAAACGATTTCTTGAGCCCCAAGAGATCGTTTCTTGAGATACCAGACACCTTTTATTCAACTCATAGAAACGGTTTCTTGAGCTACCAAAAATCGATTTTTGAGCTCCTAGAAAATGTTTCCTGGGTTACCTGAAATAGTTTATTGAGTTCCTAGAATTCGTTCTCGGCCTACTAGGAACCAGAAATTGTTTCTTGCATTCCTAGAAACTGTTTCTTGAACTCATATATTATTGTCCTGAAACACATTCAGGGAAAAAAAGTTGAAGAAACTATTTGTATTAAGATTTTTTTTTTCAGATGGATGTTGATAAAGTGCGAATTGTTCACAATGGATTTTGTGATGGAAATGCGTACATATTTCAAGAAAGAATAGTCGAGGAAGAAAAAATGGAGAGTCATGTTTCATTCAATTGAATGTACAACACATGTACAAATGTGACATTACAAACTTGTCATTCGTACAACACATATAAAGGGTAATTCCATAGTCATAAACAGAACACTAGCAAAGATAAAATCTCTATATTGATATCAACTGAAAAGAAAACATGTTAATATAGATATCAATTTTCCTGAAAGATAGTAGTCGATAATGGGGCCAACACAAAGATGGGTGTGCCTTGTTTCGGTTACGAGCAGCTCGATTAGACTAGACTGCCCCTTGTTATTCCTTCTTTTTTTGGCATATGTTCATTTTGTGCATAGTTTTTCTCTCTACATTGTAAAGAAAATGTGTTTTTGAGCTTGAATATAAGAAAATGTTATATTGTGTTCCTTTAATTTGGGCACGACATTCTCCCGAATATAAGAAAATGTTATATTGTGTTCCTTTAATTTGTTTTCTATGCATGTACCATTTTTAGGAAGGCAAACGAATCGGTGTATGGATATGTGCACGACTACTACAAGACCACAACATGGCGCAAACTTTACGAGCCCATAATCATGCCAATTGCGCATCCAAGTACTTGGGACTTAACTACATCACCTAGTTTGATGGTTGTCAAATGCCCTATTAATCCCAAGCAAGCCGGAAGACCGAGGTCAAACCGCATACCTTCTACTGGCCCTTCTTCGAGCTCTCGAAGTAAATCATTTTGTACACGATGCCACGAAAGTGGACATTACTCTACAACTTGTGTTGCCTTAGTCCAAAATGTTGAGCATTACTCTACAACTTGTGTTGCCTTCTACTGGCCCTTTGTTGTAGTTATTTTTAAGATGATTGAAAATTGAAGTGAAGTGTGTGTGAAGTCCCTAAAATTTTGAATGAATAAAATAAATGAAAAAAAAATAAGTGGTCGCGGCCGCGGCAAGTATTTTTTGGGTCCCAAATTTCAAGTTCAGCGCAAAATATATCACGGCCTCGGATGTGTCCCGCGGTCGCGGAGGGTGGTCGCGGCCGCGGAGAATTCCTTGGTTGCGGCCACGGTGATGAATAGGTACCTTCACAGATTTTAGGGGATTGCTCAAGAAACTAGTTTCTTGTCAAGAAACCAGTTTCTTGGCAAGAAACTTGTTTCTTGGCAAGAAATCTGTTTCTTGGCAAGAAACCAGTTTTTCGCTCAAGAAACCAGTTTCTTGGCAAGGAACCAGTTTCTCGCTCAAGAAACGAGTTTCTTGGCAAGAAACTTGTTTCTTGGCAAGAAACCAGTTTCTTGGCAAGAAACCAGTTTCTTGGCAAGAAAGAAACGTGGCGCAAATTTCGAAACCTGTTACGACAATCCCCTAACCCTAGCTAGAGAATTTAGCTACTCATAGCGATCTCAACACAAACATTCATATTAAACAAAGCCATGACATTCATGAATTAAACGAAAATAGAAGCTTACGATTAATACGAAGGTTCAACGTCAAAATTCGAGTGCAAACGAATCCGAAAATAACAATCTTGGAGTTTTTCACACTCAAAGATGAGTTCCTATCAAAAAGTAAGAGAAAAATATGTTCTGGAGTACAAAAGTGCGAACAACATTCAAAACTAGGATATAACATAATGAAAACGTGCGAACAACATTCAAAGCACAGTGACAAGTCACTGTTGATCCGAAGGTGGTGGTGGTGGCGGCGGAGGGGGTAGGGCTGACTGGCTCCTGAGCTCGAGCGGGTGTCCCACTGGGTGAACTGCGGCTGAAGATCGTCCTTGCTTGGGTCGAAGTTCAAAATATCATTTGAAAGCCGGTTGAAACAATTCCGATTAATCCAACCCACAGAAAATAGTTCAACCAACAAATATTGTTGCATCACACCAATTCTAATAGTAAGGTCATAGATTTTACGATTGTTTACAATCACATAATTATTTAATAAGTACATAAAATTACGATTGTTGCATCCATTGTATTTTGTTTTATAAGGGTAAATTAATTCCTCGAGTTATAAAACTTTATTGTTTGTTCTATTAGAGTTTCCTCTATCATTAAAAAACTAAAAAAATAAATAAAAAATAAAATGTGATCACAAACAAGATATCAAATCTTTTTGGATTTGTGACATTATTTTCTTTTATTTCATCCACAAATATTTTGCACACTAGATTATTCGTTTTCACAAAGTATATTTCCAAATTGATCCCATAGGATACTATCTTGCTTACCCTTCACGGATTCAAAAGCTCCACTGCAGTTCACATAATCAAACAATTCAAACTTGAACAAGATCCTTATACAAGGAGTTTTAGCAAATATCAAGTTAAATCAAAAAATAAAACCACCACCACCGAGATGCCTAAATTGAAACTGGCCTCTTTAGCAACCCGTTTTTATGGTTATAAAATCTTACTATAAAGATACTTTTACAAATTTTTGCTCATAGATATGAGGTTAAATTAACACTAGCCACCGCAACAATGTTAAATAATTTTGGCAATTAATTCTTCTTTTTATGTCCAAATCATAATTTGATAATACTCTTAAAAACAAAATGTGACCAACCATAAAAGTATTTGAATATTCATGAAGCTTCCCTGGTTGAAGGAGTCTTCTTGGCATCCTCAGCAGCAGCTTTCTCAGCCTCTCGGCAACAATGGCATCAATATCAACTTCTTCAAGCTGCCGTAAATCGTGATCTTTAGTCATCACGACAACTTCAATGTTCTTTCTTCCGCTCTCCACAACCTTCAAAATCATCAAGGTCCAATTATTAACTCATCAGAAAAAATGATACCATCTTATATGTATGTGTCTTAACAATGGTTTGTTGTATTCTATCAGTAACGACTAAGTCCATGACCGAGCAATAAGTCTTTCTCGCTTTAGCCAATGCTTCAACACCACACAATCGTAATACACATTTTCAAATTTCTCGATGAACCTGAGTACAAGTGTTGTTATTAATTTACAACTCACTTGTGACATGCTAATCTTACTTACCTGGTACTTCACTTATTCATATAGGTTGATCAAGTAGCAAGTTTTTGACTCAGCCTACAAACCAAGCAGCAAGTTTTTGACTTTTCCTTTAAGAAAAGTTTCCATACTCTTCTTTAACCCAAAAAGATCAATTCCCCTCACCTCTAGCCCTTACCCCCACCACCGAAAAAGAAAACCAATTGAGTCCCCTACCTTGAAAATTGCCTTGAGTTTGGTACAGTCCAAAATAAGAACAAATTCATCACTCACAACACATGACGCCAAAATCCCTGATTTAATTTCACAGAATAGCAAAGCCAAAAAACCCTAAATCGCAAGCAAAGGATGCAGACTACATGGAGAACATGAAAAATAAGAATCAAAAACTTGTCGGCGCCCAAATATAGTTATGGTACAAAAACCCTAATGTAGCAATTACAAACAGAATAAACTTGTTAACCAGTCCCTTTCCTCAAATTTACCTGATTCAATATGAAACTCTTGCCCTGACGAGTGCGGCCGCAAACGGATACCACGCCCACGGGCTGCTTCACCAACTGAAGCAGCGCCACCGCCTATGGATCCATGTGGAACCTTCCCTTCTCCTTGGCGTACACAAAGCGGATCGGCCTTGCTGGCCCAATGGACACATTAGACGCCGACACAGGAAGTGGAGTGGACGGGGATGCCGTGTGCGGAGATTCCCCGCCCGAGCCTCTGCCGAAAAGAAAACAAAAATGTTCACCTTGTTTCGCCAGAGAAATCGGTAATTTAAGTAAAAAAAAACCCTAAAAATCGCAACACAAAAAAGAAAACAAAAAAAGAACCTTGTTTTGCCAGAGAAAAGAGCTGCGGCTCTGTGGAGGAGAAGAGCACTCGTGTCTTCGGAATGACAGGGAAAGAGGACAATACAAATTGCACTCGAATCGCCGGAGATCTGCAAATTAATCGTCGGAGCTTTAGCAAAGGGAGAGATGAAAAAAATGAAAGCAGCAAAGAGGGAGACTTCTGTAAAATTTCGAAAGCGGAGATGGCCTCAAAAATTGAAAAGGTGAAAAAAGGGCAATTCAGACTTTTTACAACTCAAAATGGCTATATTTCATCTTTTTAAAAAACATGGCTATATTTCATGTTTCCTTTTGGTAAAGTGCTATAAAGGCCCATTACCACTTTTTATATTTATTTTCAGCTCATTGAAGTATTTTGTGGATCCGGAGCATTGAACGAGTGTTTGCAGGAGATTAGGCCCACAATACCGAATTATTTTTGGGCCCAAATAACATGCAATAAACAGCAAGAGAATTAATTTGATTCCACTCACGCCACACAGTTGGGAATTGGATAAAAAAAACGTTTAATTGCTTGAGGAGTTTTAATTAGTTGGGGCATTAAGGAATTATTTGCTGAAGCTAACACGCCACCCACGCAAGAAGGATATATTTTGGAGTCTTTGGAGGATTTTTGCAAGAGAGAGACGGGAGACTGAGAAAAAAAAAGCCGCAGAGAACAGAGGCAGACAGAAACTCACGCACGGACTGGGAAGAGGCTACACACGCGGAGGGAAGCCGCATCCGCACACGAGAGGATAATTTTATTCTCTCTTTTATCTTTTATTTATTTTCATTAGTATATTAGGCTAGTTTTTATCCAGTTTAGGGGATGTTTAAACCCTAACTTTGATTTGTCTATGAATTGAAGGATTTATTTTTATTGTTGGTTAATTGAGACGCCGTATTTATTTTTGTTGATGAGTTGATTCACGTTATTTATGTTTAATGTTTATAAATTATGGGTGTTTAATTTAGTTTGGCCAGCTACGCTAAATATTTATAGTTTAATTGCTAGATTGGGGACTTTAATCCGTAATTGTTATTGTCTCGTTTCGTTAGTAGTAAACTAGGGGTCGTGCATCCTTAGGGTAACATGAGCATAAGTTAAATGGCCCGAGCTTACGCGTCCATTGCTTAGACTGATCTATTCTCCTCGTAATTAATGCTACTAGTGCATTAAATCTAGAGAGCTTATTCTAGGTTGTCCGCTAGTTAGGTTTAGTCGAAGAGCTTATTCGATTAAATATTATGTAAGGGAAAATTCGGTTAACAGAGCTTGTTGTTAGCTAGGGTCGGTAATTCATTAGCAATTTAAAGAAAGCGTCGAAATTGATTAACAGTAGATTTAGATTGGGTGATAACTGAACAGAAAACTGGACTTCTCTTATTTTATCTAATTTTATTTTATTTTATTATTTTTATTTTTATCAACCAAATCCCCCCATTTTATTGCTTTCTTAGTTTAATTCAATTAATACAAAATTATCACAATTTAGTTCCTGCTCCTCGTGGGATCGACTCTTACTCGCCGCTACTACTAGTTAGTAGAGGTTTGTTAAGGAAAAATTATAAATTTAAATTTGCCGCGTTGCGACGCGCGGTCAACAGGGAACCGCGGAGCTCTCGACGTCACGAGGAGTGTGGCGAGCGCGCGGCTTGGCTGGTAGAAGCTCTCGAGGTCGCGGGAATGATAGCGGGCTCGCGAGCGTGGACTGGGGAGCAGTGGACGACACTCTCGATCTCGATTCTACTTCCGCGAGCGCGCGGGCACGGGTGTGCAGCGTGGTTCGTGCGGCGTGTGCGAGCGTGTGTGTGGGCGTGGGCTCGGCTCGTGCTCGATTCTTCATTTCGCTTTATCTTCTCGCATCGAACTCGGATTCGCCCGAAACTTGGACCAAAGTTCTTGTCATTGAATGCACTTCCTCCGGGTATGGTTTGGTCGGAATTTCCAAATTAGACGGCTCGGTCGGCTCGGACGGCTCGTCTCCTCGTGCGCGATGGAATGGACCTAATCACACCAAAAACAAAGAGAAAACGTGCAAAAATACGAACAAGCTATACAAGAGCAAGAATATACAAAACACGACAAAATGGACCGGTCGAGCCTAAAAAGGACCTAAGAACCACAAAATAAAACACATAAAACACAAGAAAATAAGGACAAAAACACAACAAACAAATTTCTTGATGCTTTTTTTTTTTCGTTTGATCTCGTTGGAGACGGAGTTGAATTGATGTGGACTTGGATAATGTTAAGTTGACAACTTGAAAGTTTTTCTTGACTAAAAACTATTTGATTGAGCTCCACGACAAATGTATGTTGAAAGTCGCATATAACACTGTTGATCTTGTATCCACGAACCCGGAAAGCGCTGGTTCGATCGTCGCCCCTTTATTTCTTGTAGTAGACTACTGCCTCTTTTTTGTTTTATTCTTACTCTTGGTCTTCTTCACGTACTTCGAATACTCGGAGTCTTGATTCTATATTGAACGACAATCTTTAACTTGAATGTCCTTGGATCTTCAAGAATGTCTTTAGATCTTCAATAGAGTATTGAAAGTTACTAAATTTAAAAATTTGATTTGTGAGATGTAATTTTTTATTTTGGAAAAGCTCATATTTGTTGGTGTATGAGGGGGAGTTTTGAAAAAAAAAAATAAATATCAAATTTGATTGCTCTTCATGATTTGATATAAATTTCCTTCATATTGTGGTTCGGTTATACTTATAGTCTTCCTTTTTTTTTCAACTCATTTTTTCTAAATAATTTTTTCTATTTTTCCTAGCTTGGCTAGGTTTGATAGTCGATTCATTCTCTTTTTTTTTTTATGATATCGGTATGGAAAAATTCAATAGAATGCTTTCTATTTACTTGCATAAAAGAATTTGATTTGCTAATAAAGCATTAATAAATAAAATTTTAAAATTTCAATGTCTACAAATATACGAAAGTCAAACATACATTTGTTGGCCGTCTCTCAATTCTCAAATAGCATGATGAACGTAATTTTGATTTTCACTGCTATTAGAGAAATTGTGAGCTGGCAGACTGTTAGTTAGTAAAAGTTAATTGTAATGATTAGTTAGCAGAGGAGTTAGTTAGGGATTAACAAACATCTTAACAAATCCCTTAGCTCGTGATATAAAAACCTATGTACACACTTTCAACATCAATAATCACTTTCATTTTCATTATGCCTGAAATTAACTTTAGCATGGTATCAGTCGCCGGAGAATCCTGCTTCCGTTGATCTAGATTTTTTTTTCTTCATTTTTCTCTGTTCTTCGATCATGGTTGAGTGATCTGTCTCGCCATCTGTATCAGTTGTTTTGCCGCATCTCAATCCGCTTCCTCTTCGCTTGGATCGATCCAATTTTGCGTATTGGAAAGCTCAAATCCTATCCATTGTTCGTGCTCATGGTTTTGAGGAGTATCTGCTTGATTCTACGGCGCCGACTAAGTTTTGCGGTCCGCCACTACCGTAAATCCTGTATCGGAGATTAATCCGGCCTATACTCACTGGATGCGCACCGATCAACTTATTCTCAGCTTGATGCTTGCTTCCATTACTGAATCCATGTTAGGCAATCTTACACGATGCTCTTGCTCTGCTGAGGTTTGGTCTGTCCTTACTCAACTATTTCAAACTCAATCAAAAGCTCGTGTTCTACATCTGAAATTTCAATTGCAAACCCTAAAAAAAAGTGACCTCTCCATTGATGATTATATTCTGAAAATGCAGTCTATTGCTGATGAACTTCATTCTGTTGGTCATCGTGTCACTGATGATGAGTTAGCTATGCATATTCTTGGCGGTTTGGGTGCTGACTAGGAGTCTGTTGTTGCTAATCTTACTTCTCGGTTGGATCCTATTTCTCTACCTTAAATGAAGTTTTCTCTACAAACTCATGAAATGAGGCTTGCTAGTCACACTCATGTCACCTCTGCTGCATTCCATGTTACTGCTCCTTCTCAGGTTTCTGAAAATCAACTTGTGGCTAACTTTGCTCACTCTCGAGGTGGTTCTTTCAGAGACCGTGGCCGTGGCCGTTCTCATGGTCGTGGTTCCTTCTCTGTTCGATTTTATAACAATACATAATCATTTGTCAATTGTGTGGTAAAGCTAACCATGTGGCCTTAAAGTGTTACAGGAGATTTGACATAAGCTTTACAGGCCAGGATGTTGCTCCTTCATCTCCTCATGCTTATATCAGTGGTTCTGGTTCCTCTGCTCCTTCTGAAACATCTTCCACCACCATTGATCCTAACTGGTATTTTGACAGTGGGGCTACAAATCATCTAACCACTAACCTTGAAAATCTCTCTCTTCAGGCTGTTCCATATCAAGGCTATGACAAGGTTACATTAGGTAATGGCTCTTCTCTTCCAATCTCTCATGTTGGCTCCTCTTGTATTTCTAGTTCTCATGCCTATCCTCTCTTACTCAATAACATTCTTCTTGTTCCCAATATCACTAAGAATCTTCTCAGCATTTCTCAGCTTACCAAAGATAATCATGTGCTTATTGAGTTTCACTCTACTTTCTGTCTTGTGAAGGACAAGAAAACTCATCAAGTTCTATTGAAAGGTCAACTTAAGGATGGCTTATACCAGCTTGACCTCTCCAAGTCTCTTGCTCTTTTTTCTTCAGTTTTGCAAAAGCATAGTGATCAATCTTGTTCTTATACTTGTACTCCAGTTCCTATGGCAAATGTAATAACTCTTTATGTACTTAATAGTTGGCATATAAAACTTGGACATCCTTGTGATAATGTTCTGAGACATGTACTAAATGGCTTGAACTTAACCATTCCTTCTGTTCTTCTTTTTTGTGATGCATGCAAACTTGGTAAACTGCACCAAAAGCATTTTGCATCTCAACCAACCAAGACTTCAAACCTTTTGAACTTGTCCATTCTGACACTTGGGGACCTTCTCATATCCTTTCTGTTGATGGCTATAAATATTACATGTATCTCATTGATGATTTCACAAGATTTACCTAGATTTTTACTTTAAAAGCAAAATCTTAGGCTGCAACTATTTTTCAATAGTTTTCTAAGTATGTGCATACTCAGTTTAATGCTTCCATCAAGTGCCTTCAAACTGATTGGGGAGGAGAATACAGATCGTTAGTTCCTATTCTCAAGAGTCTTGGTATTCTTTTTAGGCATCCATGTCCACATGTTCACCAACAAAATGGAAAATCTGAAAGAAAAACATCTCTATATTGTTGAAATGGGCTTAGCTTTATTAGCTCAGGCTCAGTTGCCTCTGAAATTCTGGTGGGATACTTTTCACACTGCTGTTTATACACTTGTTTGTTGTGTTTTTGTGCTTCTTTTTATGTGTTTTATGTGTATAGTTGAGTCAGTTTAGGTTTGTTTTCTTGTCTAACCGGTCCATTTTTGTTGATCCCGTGTGTTTTTATTTTCTCTTTGGCGTTTGTATTTTGGCGTACTTTCTCGTGTCTTTGGTGCAATTTTTAGGTCCATTTTGGAAGATGAAAGAGAAGAATCGAGCCAAGTTCCGAGAGCATGAACCATTCCGAGAACCCTCGAGCCGTTGTCGAGTCATTACCGTGCAAGAGATCCAAAAGTCTAGTTCGTCTAGCGAACGTGTTCGCCGCATAGCGAGTGTGCACAAGACTCACAAGACCAGTTCGCCTAGCGAACGCGTTCGCCGCCTAGCGAGTGTGCACAAGACCACAAGACCAATTCGCCTAGCGAACTAGTTCGCTACATAGCGAGTGCTAAATTGTTAAATGTATGTGTTTTAATGTGTGTTTGTGGTGTAGCTATAAATAGACTTGTTCTTTGTATTTTTGAACACAACCCTCATTTCCCAAATTTTAAGTTGGGAAAGTCCTTTCTATTTTCTTTTTTCCTTTTTATGTTTTGGTTAGGAGCTTTATTACTCGTATTTTCCGACAAGTTTCCGGCGACATCATTTTACTTCAAGATTCGAACTTTTCCATCCGGTGTTCTTCACGCATGCATTAGGAGAGTGGGTAATTAGATTTAATCCTCATTACTTCGATTTTGCCCATTTTTGTTTATGATGTGTTTCAAGGTGAATTTGGTTTTGCTTGTTGAATGGATGAATGTTTGATTTTTGTTGCTCGTCATTGTGTGTTAGGGATTAGTTCATGCTTATCTTGTGTAAAGGGCACGCCTTGGTTTTAAGCGTAGTCATTAGTTAGAAAGCTCGATTTAATCACCTAGGATCACATGGCTACTATGATGTTGCTTGGTTCGTCGTGTTTATTCGAGTGATAGAGACTCCGATTGACCTAAAGTTTTCATCTTACATCATTTGGTTTCAATTGCCAGGAGGGCGCCGCCGGCCACCGCCAGGGAGGTGGCCGGATTTTCCTCGTCATTCTCCTTCTCCACCACCGCCGATTTTCCTTTGTTTCCTACATTTTGGTTGGAAGCCATGATGTTCTTCTTCTTTTATTTTTTTTAAGCTGGATATTTTTTTTTCTTGATTTATTTTATGTAAATGCGGGCAGTGAGAATGGCAAATTTATAGAGGAAAAAATAATAAAATATTGGGAAGATTATAGAGTTGTTTATCTTGTAGTACGTGAAAGAAAAACGATTCAACTCCATAATTAAATGGTGTAATATTTTTCAAATTAATAATGCTACTACTAATACCCATGTACGACATGGTGTTGAGTTAATGAATATATGTGTAAAGTTATTTATGTCTAATACCAAACCTAACTCCAGAACAAAAATAATATAAAAACAACATCACGAAGCATAGATTTTCGCATGTCAGCCTCTGAAGCATAAAAATCTACCACTTAGACTTAATACGTTTTGAATTAATATATAGGGAAGGATTACATCTAATTTGAAATTGAAAGGTCTGTTAGATATTGAGAATCAGATGAAGATTGGAGATTGAAGAGGAAGAACGAGAGAACGAGAGAGAGGAAAGATTTCTATATTAGATCGAAAAATAAAAATGACAACAACTAGTTTAGGGTTTGCTGTTACAAGGTATATATAGTGTTAAACAATGAAGAGGTGCTAAAGGAAAATAATACTAAAGGTGCTATTACAAATAACAACTATTACAAATAACAACTATGCCTATTGCAAATATTCAATTATCCTATATGTTAACACCCCCCGCAAGAGTAGCATGTATATTTGGCATGCTAATCTTGGAAAGAAGGTGCTGGAATGCAGGGCCTGGTAAGGGCTTTGTGAGGAAGTCTGCCAGTTGATCTTTGGTGGAAATGTGATGAAGTTGAATCAAGCCTTTGGAAATTTTCTCTCGGATCAAGTGACAGTCAAGCTCGATGTGTTTAGTCCTTTCATGGAAGACAGGATTTTGTGCCATGGCTAATGCAGATTTGCTATCTGTAAATAGAGAAACAGGAGCATTAAGTTTGAAACCCAATTCATTGCATAAGGATATTAACCATTGGATTTCACAGGAGGTGAAAGCCAAAGCCCTGTACTCTGCTTCTGCAGAGGACTTACTTATTGTGGGCTGTTTCTTGGATTTCCAAGATATAAGAGAATCACCAAGGAAAATTAAATATCCAGTGACACTCTTTCTTGTGTCAACACAAGATGCCCAGTCACTATCTGAATATGCAGTAAAATTGAAAGAGGAGTGTTTATGGAACAATATACCTTTGCCAAGAGTGTTTTTCACATACCTTAACACTCTGTAAGCTGCAGTCATATGAATCTGAGATGGACTAGACATGAATTGACTTAAAGATTGAACATCAAATGCAATGTCAGGCCTGCTTATAGTAAGATATAACAATCTTCCAACTAATCTTCTATACTCAGAAGGGTCAGATAAAGACACATGATCATTAGAAGATTTACTTAATTATAATGTAGGGTGTTGTTGCTGGTTTACAGCCTAACATCCCTGTGTTATTGAGTATGTCGAAGGCATACTTTCTTTGACACATATGGATTCCTTTATCAGAATGGGCAAATTCAAGACCAAGAATGTATTTCAACTTACCTAGGTCTTTAATAGTGAAACATGCATGTAAATGTGCTTTAATAGACTGAATATGACTGAGATTATTACCAGCAATGATTATATCATCTACATATACAAGCAGAGCAGTGAAAGAACCAAAAGAAGACATATAAAAAAGGGAACAATCAGCTATAGATTGAGTAAAACCATAATCTAAGAGACATTGAGTAAGCTTTTGAAACCATTGCCTTGATGCTTGTTTTAAACCATAGAGACTTTTTGTTAATTTACAAACTATGTTTTTAGTGGGAACAACATAACCAGGGGGTGGTTTCATATATACTTCCTCAAGTAAATCACCATGTAAAAAGGCATTATTTACATCTAATTGATGTATATGCCATTGTTTTAAAGAAGATAAGGCAATAAGAAATCTTACAGTTGTAATTTTAGCTACAGGAGAAAAGGTATCAAAGAAATTAATACCTTCTTCTTGAGTGTAGCCTTTTGCAACTAACCTGGCCTTGTATCTTTCAATGGAGCCATCAGACCTGTATTTAACTCTAAACACCCATTTACAACCAATACAGTTCTTATCTTTTGGAAGTTCAGTTAGTTACCATGTATTGGTTTGTTCTAGGGCCTGAATTTCTTTGTTCATGGCCTCTTGCCAAAGAGGATCTTTGGCTGCTTGGTTATAAGTGGTAGGTTCAGTCACATTGGTAATTGATGCAGTAAAACATATATGAGAATCAGAGAGACATGATGTTGATAAAAAAATTGAGATAGGATATTTAGATGTTCCAGTGTTATCTGAAAATGTATCATTGATATTTGAAGAAATGGGTGAACTGGCAACATGGTTAGAAGAAGTATTGGGTAAGGAATGATGGTAAATGTCAAGATAAGCAGGTGGCTTAGATATTCTTGATGATTTTCTGATTGCAGGTTGTGTGGGATTATCTGGGGAATTTGAAGGAGATGAAGAATGTAAATTTCCAGGTGGAGGAGATGGAATTAAGGTTGTGATGTCAGAGCTGGGAATTATAGGAGTTTGTGTTTGATGGACATGGGTATTATGTGGTTGAGATTCAAATGGAAAAGAGACAGAAGGTTCAGGAAATAAAGGAGTATGTTGTTGATGTTGCTGATTGTCAACAGATTTGTATGGGAAAACATTTTCATAAAAGATAACATCTCTGGATATGAATGTTTTCTTGGTTTCTAAGTTATAAAGAGTATAGCCTTTATAACCTAAGGGATAACCAAGTAGAATGCATTTTGAGGCTCTTGGGTCAAATTTGGTTTTGTGGTTTTGTAAAGTGGAAGCATAGCACAGACAACCAATAATTTTTAAATGATCATAAGAGGGTGGTTTGCTGTAAAGCATTTCAAAAGGAGTTTTGTTTTGTAAAACAGGAGTTGAGAGTCTGTTGTTAATATGCACAACACTCATTATGCAATCAATCCAAAAATGTAATGGGAGATGAGCATGAAATAGAAGTGCTCTAGCTACTTGTAAGATGTGTTGGTGTTTTCTTTCAACCCTAGCATTTTGCTGAGGTGTTTCAACACATGAAAATTGATGAAGAATGCCATTTTGTGCAAAAAAGTCTTTAAGAATGAACTCAGTTCCATTATCAGTTCTGATAGATTTGATTTTAGTGTTAAACTGAGTAAGAACCATGTTGTGAGAATGTTGTAGATGCTGTTTAGTATCAGATTTATGCATAAGTGGATAAATCCAAGTAACTCTGGTAAAATCATCCACAATGGTTAGAAAAAATTTGTATCCAGAATGAGATATAACAGAGAAGGGGCCCCATACATCACAATGAATAAGTTCAAAAGGAAATTTGGAATTAGAGGAGCTTTCTTGAAAAGGTAATCTTTTCTGTTTAGAAAAATGACAAACATCACATGGAGGTGAGGATGTGCATGAAGCATCAGAAATATGCATAGATTGCAGCTTAGAAAAAGATAAGTGTCCAAGTCTTGAATGCCATAGCTGTGTATCAGTTTCAGATGCATTTACAGGTAAAGGTAAAGTTACATTCTCAGCAACATGTACACTTTTAGGAACAACAGAAACAGAAGAATGATTAGCTAAAACAGAAAATTGATCTAATTTGAGATGATATAGTCCATCCTTTAGATCAACAAAGCCAATCATTCTGTGAAGGAACATATAAAGCATCATGTAATAACAAAGATGGTGATAAGGCAACAGTACCAATATTTTTAGCATGAGTATGATTTCCATTAGGCAAATTTATTTGGATGTGAACAGGGGAAACATGAGAAGTATATAAACTAGGTGAGCATACCATATGATCAGTTGCGCCTGTATCAAGTATCCAAGTATTTGCAGATAGATGTTTTGAAACCATACAAGACATCGAGTTAGAAATACTTGTATTACCAGTAAATGCTGTTGCAACCACAGGAGCAGACTGTGGAATATTTTCCTGAGATTTCTTAAAGGCTAGAAACTCATTGAACAAACTGTTAGTCACAGAGTCATACACACTAGATGAAGTGTTCTGTGGAACAGGAGATTCAGCCAAAACAGCATGAGCAGATAGGTGGGGTTTACTACCCTTTGGAACATTCCAGTTTGGAGGATATCCAATTATTTGGAAGCATCTCTCAACAGTATGACCTAGGTGTCCACAATGAGTGCATTTTGGTCTAGGTTTATCTTTAGAAAAGTTGGACTTGGTTTGTTTGTTGAAATGGGATGGATTGTTGGTTTTTGCAAGCATAGCAAGGGGTTCAAGTGTTTTGGTGTTGTTGGTTAGAGATCTTTGGCTTTCTTCTTGCAACAGTAGGGAATACACAGTAGTGAGTGATGGCAGAGGTGTAGACAGTAAGAAATGACTTCTTAATGAAGAGTAGGAGTCATTTAAGCCAATTAAAAATTTCATCACAGAGTCATGTTGTTGAGCATTTGTCATGGCTTCAAAAATGTTGCAAGAACAGTTATTAAATGCACCACAAACACATTTGAAAATTGGGCGATATGTCACATATTCATCCCAAAGAGTTTTGAAAGCATTGAAATACTGAGTAATGGACATGTTACTCTGATCAATCGTGCTGAGAGATTTTTCCAACTGGAAAACCCTAGGACCACTAGACAAAGCATAACGAGATTTAATCTCTTCCCATACATCTTGTGCAACAGAAAAGAAGAGCAATGATTGTCTAATGTCCTTATGTACAGAGTTTAAGAGCCATGTTAGATATTGAGAATCAGATGAAGATTGGAGATTGAAGATGAAGAACGAGAGAATGAGAGAGAGGAAAGATTTCTGTATAAGATCGAAAAATAAAATGACAACAACTTGTTTAGGGTTTGCTGTTACAAGGTATATATAGTGTTAACAATGAAGAGGTGCTAAAGGAAAATAATACTAAAGGTGCTATTACAAATAACAACTATTACAAATAACAACTATGCCTATTGCAAATATTCAATTAACCTATATGTTAACACTAATCAAATCAAAGTCTATGTATGTTGTGACAATTCAAGGAGGAAATATTCTTTCATTTCCAAACAAGTATAAATCGAAAAAGATGCTACGGTCTTGTTACGGAACCATTTCGTCTGGGTTTGTAGTCGTTAGATCAACTATATCTAACGGTTATATGATAATCTAACGGTTACAAAATTCGACGGAATGGTTCCGTAACGGACCTTAACATTTCCCATAAATCGAATAGAAGGTATATTCGTCGTGTGATTGAAAGTACAATGGGTCCGAGAAAGATTAGCCCAAGTAACGGTCTGGCCCATTTAATGGCAAGCTAAAAAGCCTTCAAATAATTCGAACTTGCCGGACTTGAGTCTTTTACCTCATTCATCGTCCCCAATCAAATTTCTAGGGTTTTGCAGAGCGATAAACCCATCGTCAAATTCCTCTAGGGTTTCACCATGAGCAGATCAGGGCAGCCTCCGGATCTCAAAAAGTTAGTATTTTTTATCTATTTTTTGCGTCCGCATTTTATTTTATTCATTTTTTGTTTGAAAAAATGGCATTTGTTCTTAATTTCACGCTTTTTATATTCTTTTTTCCCCCCTTTTGCTCGTCAATGGCAGGTACATGGACAAGAAGCTACAGAGTGAGTTCTCAGTTATTTCCTCATGTTCTTTCATGTTTTTTTAACATAATAATTGTTGATATGTGTCGAGAGTTTCAAGGTTCTGTGAGTTGGTCGAAGAACATCTTTTAGTCAGTTACTTGTTCAATTTTACATCGCACAATATGTCTAACCTTGAATTAATGTTACGGTGATTTTTAAATTATTGATTTATTTCACGAATTCTTGCGTAAGACGGCCTAACCTTAGGTGGGTCGACCCGCTGTACTATGTAAACAAAAATGCATACTTATATAATGAAATGTCATATTTTGAGGTTATTTTGTTTTCAATCTATGCTATTTTTAACAAAAGTGTAAATATTTTGTGAAAAAAAGTATATTGGCCTTATGGTTAGTTTGACCTAACAGACTGTTATTCTTGCGTGACCCATGTTTTCTAGTGCAGCTGGTTTCTAACATTTGTATAATGCCTGTTTGAGCTGATTACCCATGTGGATATAATGTTTCTTGAAACTCATACTTCCCGTGGATTATGTTTTTTCGATAGGGATCCGTTTGTGCCATGTTTTAATCTAAGTACTTGGAAAACTCATGATCAAAACTACTTTGAAAAATTATGATTATGTTTTTGTTAGTGAATTTAATTGGCATAAGCGGTCACGTTTTGCTCTAAAGTACAATGGAAACTCATGATCAAAACTTTTTTGAAACTGTACTTCTTGCGGATCATATTTTTGTTAGCAATTTGTTTGGCACAAACGGCTACAATTTTCTAAGTTGTTTTAAAAACTCATGATCCCAGTATGTTTATGACATTTTCTGTACTCGTCTGATCGTTATATGTGCTACCCTTTAGTTGATGATGATATATTATTAAAGAAAGATTGGAATTTGTGATAACATTTCAGTAAAGCTCAACGCGAACCGTTTGGTAATCGGGACCCTCCGTGGATTTGATCAGTTCATGAACCTGGTGATTGACAATACTGTGGAAGTTAATGGGAATGAAAAAACCGACATAGGCATGGTGGTCGGTATCTAAATTTTTTGCCGGTTAATTTCGCATATTTGGTTCAGCAAATGACCATTGAGTTTAATTGTTTTTTGGTCCTATTTTGTTTTTGCAGGTCATCAGGGGAAACAGCGTGGTCACTGTTGAAGCACTCGAGCCAGTTGCTAGAGCTCAATGATTTGTGTATGTTTGTTTCATGTACTGAGTTTTCGAGTCTCATTTTGAAGTTGGCAGAT
>CACSLK010023397.1:10903076-10915070 GCA_902706635.1 Striga hermonthica
ATATCACTTGTGAGTTGTCCCACATCGTTCATACATGGAAAATAGACTCACCTTATAAGTCTAATGGGCTACTCCTCCTTCCACCAATTGGTTTTGAGATGGAACCCCACTTGAGCTTCATATGAGTTTTCCTTTCTCATGTTGCGCTTCATATTAGTGGGACCGCACCCGTTTTTCCCCAGTTTCTTACAATTCAGATTAATTAATGGATAGAATTAATACAACAAACAAACAAACCTTCCTCTGCATATTCCGAACTTCCTCGATCCGCTGTTTTTGTCTCCTCTCCATATCCACCGACCGCATGCTCTCAGCTGCTCTTCTCTTTTGCAGCCGCTTCAGATTTTTAGCTTCTTCTACATTACCATTATCCATGGCAATCACCTGAAAAAAAGGTTCGTTGTGTGTGGAATATGGATTACCCTATTTTATCTCGAAAGAATCTCTACCGTTCTTGAACTTGAAATCATGAATATGAATTGTTATATGTGTGAGTCCACAGGTTGTTGGGCTCAGATGCGGAATACGGAAAATGTAAATTAAAATATCAAGGTGAAATGGTAAACAATAATCTCAATCCCAGCAACTCAAGAATGACAAAAGAAAATCTCTTGCAATAATACTGGAATAATTCTTTTATGATGTGGAAGATCAGATTAAACTGCGACCACAAAGCATACTAAGAATATTCCAAATAAATAAATAAAATATGCAAGAAATAAGACACCAAGATTTATCGTGGAAAAACCTCCAAATAGAGGAAAAAACCACGGGACAACCTCCGAACAATTCCACTATATTTTCAAGATAATTACAATATCTTTTCACACTCCCTTACACTAGAAATATAAAATATAGTGACCCGGTGAGAATCCCACTCCTAAACAAGGAGTAATAGAGTTGATACCCAACCTGGTGTATTTTTCCAAACTCACGGGATTTACTCAAACACTCTATTTTTATCTCACTGAAAAATAACACTCACTCCAGAAACTAATGTTGTTTCTGCTCTCTTTTTCTTTCTTCTTCTCGGTGCGTTCTCCTTTGCTGAAGACCCCCACTATTTATAGTGAGGGTATCACATAAAACCTGTACCATATATTGCTACTTTTTTTTCTCGGTGCCAACCAAACTTGATTCCTTTTCATGTGCATAAGATGCTTTTTATTTTGTTTGTTAGTGCCAACAAAAATTGGCTGGATCTGACAATTATCCCCCTCCGGCCAAAGGGTAATATTCTGCGATTCTTCACATGCATTCCATGTCGATCAACTCGGCAAAAAGCTGAAGTTTTCCTCCTGTTACAACTTTCGTCATCATGTCAGCAGGATTTTCGTCAGTGTGAATCTTTTCTAACTTGAACTGTTGTTCTTCCACTGCTTGACGTAGCCAATGATATCTGACATCAATATGCTTCGTGCGAGAGTGATACATCGCATTCTTACTTAAATCCAATGCGCTCTGACTATCGCAATGGATAACGTACCTTTCCTGCTTCATTCCCAATTGTTGAAGAAACCTCTTCAACTAAAGCATTTCTTTGCATGCTTCTGTCATTGCAATATACTCTGCTTCAGTAGTCGACAAGGCAACAGATTTGTGCAATTTAGATTGTCAAGATACAGCTCCTCCTGCAAATGTAAACACAAACCCTGAAATAGATTTTCTACTATCCAGGTCACCTGCCATATCTGCATTTGTATAACCTTCAAGAACTGGGTTTCCTTTGCCGAAGCTCAAGGACTTATTTGCACTGCCTTTTAGGTACTTCAAGATCCACTTCACAGCTTCCCAATGATCCTTCCCAGGATTGGAAAGATACCTGCTAACAACTCCAACCGCGTGAGCGATATCCGGTCTAGTACAAACCAAGGCATACATCAAACTCCCGACTGCCGAGGAGTATGGAACACCCGCCATAGCTTCTTTTTCTTCTTGACTCTTAGGACAACTTTGTTTGCTGAGCTTGAAATGATTGGCCAACGATGTATTGACCGTCTTAGCCGATTCCATGTTAAATCTCTCCAGAATTCGATTCACATATCGTTCTTGCGATAACCATAATCTCTTAGATTTTCGGTCCCGCATGATCTGCATGCCCAAAATTTGTTTCTTCATTAAACATATTGTCTTTGACTTGAGTCAAAGTCAGTTGTCCCTCAGGGGCAGAGTTGCTCAACGAGACCCCCAGAATCTCCCAGCAATCTGGTAAAGAACTCAAAAGTAACAGCGCCTGTAGCTCTTCATCAAGTTTCATTTCCATGGTAACAAGTTGGTTTACCATGTCTTGAAACTCATTCAGGTGCTCAGCAACTGATCTTCTATCCTGGTATTTTAGATTTACAAGCTTTCTAATGACGAAAGCTTTATTCTGTGCAGTCTTCCTCTGGTACATTTGTTCAATTTTGTTCCACAGAGTATGCGTTTTTGACTCTGTGGCAACATGGTGGAATATGCTGATATCCACCCATGTCGGATTAAACTGACAGCCTTTCTGTGTAACTTTTTCCAATCGTCATCCTTCACATCATCTGGCTTGTTGTCTACCTTTTCTACAGGATCGTACAGATCTTTGTAGAAAAGTATGTCCTTCATTTTTTGCTTCCAAATGGAGTAATTTGTTGTTGTGAGCTTCACTAGTACCCACGTTCTCCTCCATTTAATTTACACTTGTCGATACAGAGCCCAACCTGGCTCTAATACCACTTGTTGGGCTCAGATGCGCAATACGGAAGATGTAAATTAAAATATCAAGGTAAAATGGTAAACAATAATCCCAATCCCAGCAACTCAAGAATGACAAAAGAAAATCTCTTGCAATAATACTGGAATAATTCTTTTCTGATGTGGAAGATCAGATTAAACTGCGACCACATAGCATACTAAGAATATTCCAAATAAATAAATAAAATATGCAAAATTAGACACCAAGATTTAACGTGGAAAAACCTCCAAATAGAGGTAAAAATCACGGGACAACCTCCGAACAATTCCACTATATTCTCAAGATAATTACAATTTCTTTTCACACTCCCTTACACTAGAAATGTAAAATATAGTGACCCAGTGAGAACCCCACTCCTAAACAAGGAGTAATAGAGTTGATACCCAACCTGGTGTATTTTTCCCACACTCACAGGATTTACTCAAACACTCTATTTTTATCTCACTGAAAAATAACACTCACTCCAGAAACTAATGTTGTTTCTGCTCTCTTTTTCTTTCTTCTTCTCGGTGCGTTCTCCTTTGCTGAAGACCCCCACTATTTATAGTGAGGATATCACATAAAACTTGTACCATATATTGCTACTTTTTTTTCTCGGTGCCAACCAAACTTGATTCCTTTTCATGTGCATAAGATGCTTTTTATTTTGTTTGTTAGTGCCAATAAAAATTGGCCGGATCTGACACAGGTGTACGAGAAACAATCCTACTAAATTTAAGAATGGTAGAACATAATTTGATTGGTCTATTTAAATTTCCCAAGATTTTCTAGAAGATATGTGATTTATTACCAATAATCAAGATTTGATACTTGGTAATATTTAATTGGTCAAAAATTAAAAATTAAAATATTAACTAATTATTTAAATTTAAAAATTAAATATTTAAAAATAATGAATTGAATGTGTTAATTTTCTTCACATCGCTGCTAATAATTTAATTTTTTTTATCCCAACAAGTATTAACACATTATGCGATAAATTGTACGACTGTTAGGTGTCGCTTAGAGCAAGTACGAATACATTGTGTGATAAACAATGAGACGAATATTACAGGACAATTTGGGGAACAATTCAGTCCATCACGGGTTCACCGCCAACAAGTAGTCGCATACCAATTTATTTTAAACAATCAAAAGAACTTGCAGCTATTAGGTGAATGATAATCACATAATAATAAATGAAGAACTCTCACGGAATAAATTGCCGATAATTTTTCTAAATGTATTTTTCGAAATTTTCTATTCTGCAGAAATAAGTACGACAAACAGGCGACATACAAACGTCGCATATTATTCATCGAAAATCTAATTCCAATTTGCATAATTATTTTTGAAAAAATACTGTGATATCAGAAATTCTATAGCACCACATGTGGCACCATATTATGGTGCCACAACATGATGTGGCACATTATAATTGGTGCCACAACATGATGTGTGATAATTGTGGTACCAATTATAATGTGTCACATCATGTTGTGGCATCATAATATGGTGCCACATGTGGTGCCATAGAAAGACTGACTGATATACACCAATGATTTTGCGGTGACTGTTATCTTGTCTTCATGTTTTCCCATTGCACTTTTCTGTTAGTGATAACTCAATCACAGCATTGAGTTCTAAGAATTTTCTGACTTCTTTTGGTAAGAATCAATCCTAAATCCTTTATTTTCTTGCTGGACTTTCTTTTTCGAAAGAATGAATACTTCGTCCTCGTCGGCGGCCGAGGATTAAGGTGATAGAAAATATTTTGATTGCAAAATTCTCAATTTTGATCTTAAAGGATGACTTGCAAGAAGAAGAAAAACAAAAATCTGCAATAATTCGTGAATCAATTCAATCCACTCAAATTATACTGATGGATGCATACCATAATCCCATCAAAATCAAACACAGATGATCGACCGAGAACAATTGTCAAAATGCCAATAATTTACAAAGGCTAATGTTAACACAATTGCTGTCATGAGTGGCAGTTCATGCCAAAAACAGAGAAATTGTCTGTATGTCGAAAAAAGAATGGCAAACAAAACAATAGTTTGCTGCATTTACTCATATGGTAAAGAGAGAACCCGATCTGCTAATCACTTCTGGCCACAAAAAGGCTATCCGGTGAATGAATTACCTTTCTAACACTCAGAAGCACACGAGCTTAGATAATAACTGACCAGAAAATTTACGATGGCTACACATGAAAAGTGTCATAAAGAAAGCGAAAATTTCTCCTTGAGCTCGCTAATGAGCTTAAATTTCTCCTCGGCTTCAACTTGCTGACGGATATCAGATTGTGAGGCTCGATCAGGGTGAAAAGTCACCAACGCTCGTTTACAAGCAGTTTGCACCTATACACACACACACACACACACACACGTATATTTCAACTTATTCACGTAGAAGGGTAAATAAAATCTAGCCCTAAAGAAAAATTATGCATTTTTCCAGTTTAAGAGGAGCATCACTAACAGTGGTAACATTAAAAGTGGCGTGTGTAACTAACCTCTTGTGGCGCAGGATTTGGCCACCCACCCACATGAATCCCCAACGAGTGCAACAGTGAAGCCAGATTATGGCCTTCCAGTTTCTTGAGCTCTGTCCTAACTTCTTCACGTATTCTCTCCTTCAAGTTCATATTTTCCTTATCCTAAAAGCAAAGGTAATTAGTTCAAGAAAAACTCTGATCTGTGCACAAAGTGAAATACACTGCTGAAATGCAATGAATTTCATAATTTTTCAAGAGAATATATTTGTAGTAATTTTTATCTTTCGGTTTCTGGATCCACAGGGAACCGACTAATCCGGAATCGAGCCGGGTAGGATCACAAAGGCGGCAAAGTTCTCCCTCAAGAGTTTTTAACACTGTTGCATTCCCAGGGC
The DNA here is from genome assembly GCA_902706635.1 of Striga hermonthica. Classification (NCBI taxonomy): domain Eukaryota; kingdom Viridiplantae; phylum Streptophyta; class Magnoliopsida; order Lamiales; family Orobanchaceae; genus Striga; species Striga hermonthica. Next base: position 10,908,679 of record CACSLK010023397.1, read on the forward strand.
TCGAACACGAAACCACTGGTTAAGCTGGAAGAGATCCAAGCCATCTCGCCCAAACGCTCTTGCGTAATATTTGTAGTAATTTGATAGAACTATTACACAAACCTTCCTCTCACTATTCCGAACTTCCTCTACCCGTTTTTTCGTTCTTCTCTCCACATCCAGCAACCGCTTGCTCTCATTTACTCTTCTCTTTTGCAACCGCTTCAGACGTTTAGCTTCTTCAGCCTATATAACAACACAAGAAGTACTAAAGTTAAACTGTGTCAAAATATTCTAGAAAGCAATACAAGCAGTAAAAAAAGTAACTGTATCAAAACGCAACCTGAACTTCAAGAGCTTGTTTGCGGAAAGCCCATTCTGCCTCCATTATTCTTTTATATTCATCTGTTTCCTTTTGTTTTTCCCGAACAAAGAGTATGCATGACCCACCAGAAGGCAGAGTTTCTCCACTTCGGCTGTCCTTCTCCAGTTCAACGTTTGATGCTGCATTATCGTCTTGTACATTAGCTTCATTAATACAATTTCTGAATGATGACTTGTCGGGGGTCTGTTGACTGTCGATATTGTGGAATTCTGTTCCCAAATCACCGGATAAAAGAGATGAACTGTGATCCGTTTGCTTAGAAGATAGCGTAGACCTCTTTAATTCACATCTTTTAGGCATTAAATTATCCATCTCATTAGACTCCCCAGTTTCATGCAGCTTCCTGGATTTTAAATTCTCTCTGCTATTGGTATTATCCGTGGTGAAGTCTGGGAAATTCTTACTGCAATGACCTGAAAAAGGTTCACGGAGATTGCCCTTAGTTTCAAATGACCTTTTACTCACATAAGAGGTGGCTTCATCCTCTGCTTGACTAGATTTGCCACAAGAGGAGTCTTCATGTGCACGTGATTTGGATTTTGAGTAACATGGTTCAACTTCAGAAGCTTCCACATCGTCAGAAGCACTTTTTGATTGATCGAATTCGTTATGCGACTTCTCGGAGGAAGGAAAAGTATACGAAAATGGGCTTTCCCAATTCACTCCTGGCTCATGTTCGGCTCCTGCACCAAATGCCCGGTTTTTGCAAAATTTAAAACCCTCATCTGTTCCAGAACATGATGGATCAACCTTTCGGTTATTGAATTTCCCTGTACAAGAACCGGACGAGGTCTTCCCTTCCCCAGCAACATCATCCATTTCAAAATTGTAGCGGTGGCCTTCACCAACACCTTTTGAGGAGCTATAACGATACCAAAGATCTGGATGATTGTTTTGAAATATCACGAGGGCGCCGCTGGAAACCGCCACCACCGCCAGAGAGGTGGCCGGAAGTTCCTCGTCGTTCTCCTCCTCGACCACCGCCAATTTTCCTTTGTTTCCTCCAGTTTGGTGGGAAGCCATGATGTCCTTTTTTTTTGTGTGTGTGTGAGCTGGTGATTATATTTTTTATTTTAATTTTTAATTTAATATGTAAATGTGCGTAATGAGAAGGACATATTTATAGAGGGAATTAAAGAAATTAAATGATAAATATTGGGAAGATAATAGAGTTATTTCTCTTGTAGTACGTGAAAGAAAAACGATTCGACTCCATACAAATGATGTAGTAATTTTTTTCAAATTAATATTACATCTTATTTTGAAATTGAAAGGTTATTTAATTGGCTGGTGGTAATTATTTTGTTTATTAAAGCTTCCGGCAAATTGCACCAAATTTCCATGTAATATATTAAATATGTGCATTATTCTCCTTTAATTTAAAAAATGCGTCAAACTCTCTTCTATTCTATTATACTTTGGCATGCGCAAAACATTCTAAACCGTCTTAGATGACGGAAGTGGTGTGCACGCGCGTGCTGTGCAACTTTTTCTTCATTTTTTTATACCAAAGTCGAGGAATTTATCTTTTTACCCTTAAAATCAACCATTTAAATGTTGAGTGGTCTTTTTTCCCAAAATTTTACACTAAAATTCCGCCGCCACCCATCCATGCCGCCATGTGGCCGCCGCATACCCGGCCCAAACCGTTCCTCTTCCCGCAGACCCATTCCGGATTGCTCTTTCATATAAATTTATTTGGTTAATTAATTGAATACATTTGAAGAGGCTGATGCAAATGGAGGGCAAAACAGGAAGCACAGGCAGTGGAAGTAGAGAAGAAAAGAAGGTGAAAATAAGGCAAATATTTCAATAAACTGGTGGAGTAATTTGGACAATCAAAAAACATCATCTGGATCAAGCTCATGTTCTATAAATTTGGACCCATGTCGGATTCAACTTCAAGTTGAACAATTCTCAGACATGGCTGTTGTACGTCGCTTCCCCCATAGACTTGTTAAGCTCGGACGTGAACACCATTATTTTTAGTTTTTACCTATTTTTCTGGTTTGATTCGAATAGATGCTCTTCTTAACGACGACCCGACATCCGAATCCGTTTTTGATTGGTTCAGCTCCTGCTATCCGGTCAGCGACGAGGCCCTTTTCGACATACCTTTCGAAATTGGGGTGCTGAAATTGGAATTTTTTGAGAGAGAGAAGGAAGAGAGGGTGAATTTCATAAGTTATAAATGATTTCAATTTCGATGGGTGTGATTTCTCAAGTAACAAGGGCATAACGGAATTTTCACCCAAAATTTAACGGTGTTAACACCCTGACATAAGTTGGGGAACGTATGCTGGCCAAAGTACAATAGAAGGATGTTTGACGCATTTTTTAAATTAGAAGAAAATAACGCGCAGATTTAATATATTATGAGGGAATTTTGTGCAATTTACCCCTTCTATGTGCAGAAATTCTATGGTGCCACATGTGGCACCATATTATGGTGCCACAACATGATGTGGCACCATATAATTTCTGCTTCTATGTGAGGCAAAAAGTTCTACTCTTTTTTTTTTTTTTTGGGAATATGGGGAGTTTTCAAATTTGACAATTAATGGGGTTAATTTACTAATTTACCCAAGCAGAAATAAATGAATAAGACGGTTCATAGTCTATCTATTTTCTGTGCCATGGTACTCAAGTCAAACATTAATTTATAGGCGTCTCAATTGTCAAGTAGCATATATCATGATCATTGTTTTAAATAGCTCGCTATGTAGCTCGCTATTGCTCGCTATGTAGCTTTTTTTGGGAAAAACGCGACATAGCCTTATATATTTAGCATTCTTCCAGAAAAGCTTACGCGAAATGTTGAAACGGCAAGCTTTCTTACGCTATTTTGCGCTATTTTACGCTATTGTGCGCTACGTTGCACTATATTTCTGCAGCTACATTTGAACAATAAAATATTAAAAAACTCGTATTTTTTGGGATTAGAGTCATATTTACAAATGACAATTAAAAACTAAAAATTTTGATAATGATTTGTAAATGCAAAGTCCTAAGTTGAATAGTGCAATATTTTTTGTCCCTTTTTGTTATATCATTTTATTTTTCGATATTTAACATTTAAATAAAAAATAAAAAATTCATTTCCAATTGTTAGAATTAAGTTGTAGTTAAATAAAAAAATAATTATTAAAATGACTTACCTCATTATATTTTCGTTGTTATTTTTTTTACTTTATAGTATATTCGATTTATTATTAAATATTTATATTATGATGATATTTACATTATACATTGTGGGAATTAATCCTTAGATGTTATTTTTTAAGTCACTCAAATACTATGATAAGTTTTGTAATCAACCATCTATTTTTATTATATGCAAATATACTTGTAATATTTATATATATAAAAATATTCATACTCAAATAGCTTACGCAACACGCAACGCTATTTATGCTACGCAGTATAAAGACCAAAACGCGACGCATTACGCTATACGTGTTTTAAAACACTGATCATGATTATCCGATTGTAAATATATTCGTTTTGAAATTATTGAATTTTTTTTAGTGACAATTATATAAAATTTACTGTATTATAAATAAAATAAAATGTAATTCATATAACATATATAATTATATTAAACATAAGTGTGTTTCGAAAAAATATATTTATGTTTAAGTATACAAATATGTTTACATTTTTATATATACTAGTACAGTACTCGTGCGATGCACAAGATAATTTACCTACTTTATTTTTTAAATGTATTTTTGTATTTAAATTATCTTACGACATTAAAAATAACGTGAAAATAAAATTTATATATTATTGAACATTTTCTTATGTACAACATTCTTAGTTTTATTATTTGGAACGTAAAATATTACATGAGTATTCAAATTTTATCTAAATTTATGTCTTATTAGTTATTAATTAACAAATTTACATTTTTATAAAAAAAAAAGTTAAGGGATCCTAATTATTAAACAAAATTTTAGTAGAAAGAAGTAGAGATTTTTTAGTTTTTCACGCCATTTTTTTAATTGTAATTGAAAATTTTGATTAAATAATATTGAATAGAATCATTACTTTTTTTAAAAAATGAAATTGAATTTTTCTACCAATACATTGATTTTTTTTTTTTTACCAAATTAATTGATCTGAATGTTTGGTTAAAACAAAGTGAAAAGAATCATCAAATTTTTCTAAAAATGCAACTAATTTTTTCTATTGCAACATTTTTTTTTTTTTTATCAAACATATTGAATTGAAATTAATTCTAATAAAGTAATGGAATATTTTGTTAATACTCATGGAATTGTTTCTTTCCTTAAAATTTGATATGAACTTTAAAAAAAAATGATATGAACTTACCAATCTCGGTAAAACATGGTTAAGAAGAAACATAAGAATCCAAAAAATGTGCATTGAAAATTTGAAAAAGTTGCACATGATTTGATTTGAGTTTCTCTCCTAAATTATTGGATAAAGTTTGATTTTAAATGTCAAAGATGAAATGATTTTGTTACTAAAAAAGGATATAATTTTGAATGTATATCCCGTCTATTTTTTTTTTTTAAAAAAAAATAAAAATTGCAAATGATTTATCCAATTTTAACAATTTTTTTTAAAGAAAATATTATTCAAGTAGATTGGAAGAATTTGTTAAGAACCGAGCTAGAAAAGAGGCGATTTGCATTTGTTTATACAACTATTTATTTCCAAAATTTGTATCCAATTTGCATGGTTTTTAAATTAAATTGTATTTGAATTTTTTTTCATGAATATCCAAACTTGATACCAAAAAAATAAGATTCAGATTTTGGTAAAAAAAAAATTGATACGAAAAAATAGGATTTATATATATTTTGGCATAAGAATCTCCAAATTTGTTAAAAAAAATTAAAATTTAAATTTTGTTATTAAAGATCTACATGTGTTTTTTTTTTGTCTTCAAAATTTCTACTAATAGTAAGTCTACTCTTTTGCAACCTCGTACCAAGTTATGAAAACTTATAAGAATTTCTATTAATGTCTATTTTGTATTTATACTTTATTACGGGATATTATAATTATTTTCTAGAAATAAGTAGGCCTCCACTGATATTATGAGCTAGATCTGCCCCTGAAGGGGAGAGATTACTGATACGAGAGAAACGAGATACAATTTGTGGGAAAGATCATTGTTGTAGGTAGTTTTTAACCGGAGTAGAATCCAAAGATTCGACATCGGGTCGTGTCACGAGGAAGGTTAGTCGGATTATTCTATGCGAATATTCAATCACACGAAAATAAGAAACAAGTCCTAAACACTCTAATTCAAGTTGGAGATTTGATTTATCAACTACGAAAATTAAAGCAAGAGACACGGAATTTCAAACAAACGATTAACTTGGTTATAAAGGAGTTAGGGAGTCGGGGACAATCGTTTTCGGTTCTTGACTCAATTACCGGGCAATCAATTGCTCGGTTAAGGGAATTGAATCGCCTACTCGTATAGAGGTTCACCTTCAATAACTCTTCGTAACAAGAAGGTGGACATACACGAGTAACTCATCAAGCCCTACAACACATAGACAATACAATAACGAACAAGTCTATTCCAAACGAGCCTAAGTCGACCGACGCCTCCCCTTTCGGTTCTAACGTCAATTGATTAGGTTAGATTGGTGATCAATTAACTAACCCTAGAATATGCACAACTCGCAAGGATTGAACAATTATAAAACACGTAATTGAAAACGAACCGAAACAATCGTCCCCTATCCCTAACTTATGGAATTAGTCACTCATCTCAACATCAACACAAGCATTCATCATAAAAGAAGCCATCACATTCATGAACAAGATGAAAAGAAAAGCTTACGATTAATACCAAATCCAAAGTCGATGAATCAATGAGCTATCCAAATCCAAAGCTAGAAAATAAGTTTAAATCCTCCAAAAATCCAAACCAAGATGAAAGATAGAGGAAAAGTAATGTTCTAGGTGAAAGATAGATAAAAAAAACAAAGTCTGGATCTGTTTCTATGCCCTAGGCTCGATTATTACCCTTTCCAAATTCAAA
>CACSLK010023397.1:10930363-10945314 GCA_902706635.1 Striga hermonthica
TCACATGTTGTTAATTTAATGGAGAATTAATGAAATTTGTATATATAACACAGGTTAGGTCCAATCCATACACACACAAAGGCCGACCACGCTTGCAAACTAGCCACCAACTATATCTTGCAAGCTTGGATTTAGAGAAAAGATTGCATGAGGTGAGATTTATCATTATTATTATTAATTGTTGTCGTTGTCGTCGTCGTTCCCGATAGTTGGATTTTAAATTAAATGATATGGAAATTACATTATATGGAACTATATTATTGATTGATTGAATTTCAACAAAACTCTCATGATGTGCATATCTGGAGTTAATGTACACTTTTTGAAAATCCGGTTAACTTGTTTGATCTCGACAGGTCTCATTGCCGTTCATCGTTTTGCATGGAGAAGACGATAAAGTTACGGACCCATCTGTGAGCAAGCTCTTGTATGAGTCGGCTTGTACCATCGACAAAACCCTTAAGTTGTACCCTCGAATGTGGCACTCTTTGTCCTATGGCGAGCTGCCGGAAAACCTAGACATCGTGTTTTCTGACATCCTCGAATGGTTAGAACGTAGGGTATTTGCATATGATGCTAAATTGGAGGAGCATAAAAAGCTCGCCAATGATAGAGACGTGTCGAAAAACTAAATCCCCAATTGGGAAAGAGACTCGTGCTCATCGTACTTTATTTTGAAAGAATAATAAGTTTAAGATGATTGTATTCGACGCGGGCTAGAAAAGTCGTGTTGAAATTGCAACTTTGTTAAAAAGGATAAATTTCATTTTCAGTATGCTAAGTTGATCATTTTTCGGAAAAGGACCATTAGATAAGACGTCATCAATAATGGTTTATTAAGTTGTCACTCTAATCAAAACTCGTACAATAGCCAACATATTGCACTAAACAATACAGCTAACTAAAATCGATCACTTTTACTACACTATATGTTGTTTTTTTTTACTCCAAGCATATTGGATTTGGGCTCGGCACCGATCAGTAGATAAGTAAGACAAACGCAAGGGCCTATTCAATCTGTTTTAGGCCCAATCAAAATGGATACTAAAATTGATAAATATATTATCTTCAACACAAAAATCCGACCGTGAGATCCGAGTTTCATAAATTGATCGAAAAGCCCACAAAACACACACACAAACACAGAGGAGCGTGTGTTCAAAAATTCAAATTATCGCACACACCTTTATCCCGCTCACACTTCACATTCTCATTTTTTTCACACACAGTCGCACACCAAAAGCCGTCAAAATCTGCAGAGTCTGCAAATCTACACACAAACACAGCCGAGGGAAGATGACGAGTCGGGAGAAAGAGAAGGGCGTCAATGTCCAGGTTCTCCTCCGCTGCAGGTAACTACGAATTACCCAATTTGAAAATTAGGGTTTGGTAGTTTCATTTCTGTTTTTTTTTGGGGGGGTTTTTTGATGAATCTCGGCGATTTTTCGAAGGCCGTTCAGCGAGGATGAGTTGCGGAACAACGCGCCCCAGGTGGTGACCTGCAATGATTTCCACAGGGAGGTGTCCGTTACGCAGAATATCGCCGGCAAGCATATTGATAGAGTTTTCACGTTCGACAAGGTTGGTTAATTTATTTTTTGCTGAATTTGAGCTCTGTTGTGTAGCGTAATGTGTTGAGGGTTTGGATTCAATGTTTAGATAATTGATAAGGTGAGAATGCACCGATCTGCCATTCAGCTTAGGCAATTTTGGGGTTTGAAATGTTATTAAAAAGAATTTCATTGCTTTCAGATTTAGTTGCTAATTGGGCCTGCCATGATTCTGTCACACACACACACAGACACACACACACACACAGAGACACATACTCTGTGCAGTTCTATTTTTATAGGAATTAATTTGGCGTTTTCAGGTGTTTGGACCTAGTGCCCAGCAGAGGGATCTATATGAACAGGCAGTTATTCCAATAGTTAATGAGGTTTTAGAAGGTTTCAACTGTACAATTTTTGCCTACGGGCAAACTGGAACGGGAAAAACGTACACCATGGAGGGTGAATGTAAGAGGTCCAAGGTACTACTTTTCCACTGATTGTACATGCATTTTTTTTTTTTAAAAAAACTTTTCATATCTGAAGTCATATACACCTGTAACATTTTTTCTTTCTTGTTAAAGAGCGGTCCAAATGGAGAATTGCCCCCTGAAGCTGGAGTGATACCCAGAGCAGTAAAGCAAATTTTTGATACATTAGAGAGTCAAAATGCCGAGTATAGTGTGAAGGTCACTTTCTTGGAGTTATATAATGAAGAAATAACAGATTTGCTTGCCCCTGAAGAGATATCCAAAGTTGTCCAGGAAGATAAACAAAAGAAACAATTGCCACTCATGGAAGATGGGAAAGGAGGTGTCCTTGTCAGGGGATTGGAGGAGGAAATTGTTACAAGTGCCAGTGAGATTTTCACTTTACTTGAAAGAGGTTCTGCTAAACGTCGAACAGCAGAAACTTTATTAAACAAACAATCAAGGTACTTACCATGTTTCTGCTTTGAATGCTAGGTTTAGTTTTTGTATAAATTGGAAGCTTATGGTGACATAATCTCTCTTTGGGTCTAGTCGTTCGCATTCACTATTTTCCATCACGATACATATAAAGGAAGCGACGCCTGAAGGTGAAGAATTGATAAAGTGCGGAAAATTGAATTTGGTTGATTTGGCTGGTTCGGAGAACATCTCTCGTTCTGGCGCTAGGGAGGTAAAGCTCTCAGTAATCTCGTATGGTTACTAAGTGATGAACTGTTTTCAGTCTTCTGCTTGGACATAAACCTGTGTTCATTTTGTACGACTGATGTCCAAGGTTAATTAGTTGTTTTCTAGTTCTGTTGATCCTTCTATTTCCTAAGTACATATTCAACGTTATAGGGCAGGGCAAGAGAAGCTGGTGAAATAAACAAAAGTTTGCTTACATTAGGCAGAGTAATAAATGCGTTGGTGGAGCATCTGGGACATATACCTTATAGGTTTGAATAGATTTCTCATAAGATTACTCTGTTGCCTTTATATTGATATCATGGTTGATGATGTGTTTTTTGTACCTTTGTCCCATCTCATATACAGGGATAGCAAGCTCACACGTTTGCTTCGAGATTCATTAGGTGGGAGAACAAAGACTTGCATTATTGCTACAGTATCACCAGCTGTTCACTGTCTTGAGGAGACTCTTAGCACATTAGATTACGCTCACAGGGCTAAGAACATAAGGAATAAGCCTGAGGTTTGTTGCAAATTTATTTTTCTTGGATATAAATCATTTCTTAATCCATCCTGTTTGTTTGCCCGTCCTCAATGTATATGTGGCATAGTCTTTTTAGTAGTGCCAATTTAGTCTGCATAAACTTTCATGCTTAGTGGCTTATGTTTGTTTTAATTGTGGTGACGCATACCGTGTCTCACCAATTAATAGTTGAATTATGTTTTTCCTATTTCACTCATTTTCTTTAAGTTTCTCTTTGCTATCTTTTTTGGTTAGCATAGTGAGCTGTCCATGTGTAGTTGTATGTGAAGAGTTCATGTTGACAGATATCAATATCAATCTTTTGGCTTGAGCTTGTGGATTACTGATACTTGAAATCTTCGTTTGAAGATAACTATATTTAATGTTCAGCTATAGTTCATTGGTTCTTTTGTTATTGCGAAAGATACCGCGCAGCCTGCTTAAGTCATATCCATCCGTATAACTTGTAGGTGAACCAAAAGATGATGAAATCGACTCTTATTAAGGATCTCTATGGCGAAATAGAACGACTTAAAGCTGGTACAAGTTTATATTTGCCTGTAGCATCTTTTGCTTCTTTTAAAAGTTGTGCTTTCTCCATTTCTTTACCCTCTCTCTCTGTATGTATCTGTCTCCAGAGGTTTATGCTGCCAGGGAGAAAGTTGGTGTTTACATTCCTAAAGAGAGATACTATCAAGAGGAGACTGAGAGAAAGGTAAAACACCTCTGGGACCTGTAGTTTTCTGTTTTCCTATCTAAGGACAGTTAGCCCCTTGCTCTTTTTAAGTCTTTTTTTTTGTATTTTATAAAAACCCATTAAGTTACTTTTACTTTTTTCTTCTATATGTAGCCTGCTGATTTGTTTAAAGACACCACAAGTAATAAATCGTCAGGTCTTTTATAACAAATATTTTGTCCATTTTAGGCAATGGCCGATCAGATTGAACAAATGGGAGTGACAATCGAAAATCATCAGAAGGTAAGCGTAACAGTGGCCTTATGGTGGGGGATATGATCTGTTTAGAAGTTCTAAGGTTTCATATATCATATATGGCATGCAGCAAATAGAGGAATTGCGAGCTAAGTATGATTGTAAGGTTCAGCAATGCCTTGATTTGGGCAAAAAGCTTGATGCAACCCAAGTAAGTTATTTTTATTGCTGACACTTATAAAACTCTAAACTTATCAGAGTCTTACACGGAGTTGTTTGCAGAGTGATCTGAACTTAACTAGCAAGTTGTTGGCAAACACCGAGGATGACTTGAAGAAATGCCAGTATTCTCTAAAGGAACGGGACTTTGTCATTTCTGAACAGAAAAAATCAGGTACTTGTTGAAAATTAGTAATTGGAATTACTTTTTTGTGGTGTCTAATGGTTTTCTGAATTATTTAATAGAAAATGCGCTGGCTCATCAAGCTTGTGTTTTACGGGCTGACCTGGAAAAGGCCCAAAAAGATAATGCTTCTCTATTTTTGAAAATAGGTACGCAGTTTACAGACTTTTGTTTTAGAGTATTAGTGAAATATGGGAAGGCACAACTCAATGCTTGTAATTGATTTTTGTGTTCAGCTAGAGAGGACAAATTGAATGCTGATAACAGGTCGACAGTAGACACATTTCAATCTGATCTAGCCCAAAAGCTTGCTACCCTTTGTAGCTCGCTGACGGCATCTGTATCTCAACAAACCGAACACCTACAATGTGTTGAGAATCTGTGTAATTCTTTTCTCCAAGTACATGATAAGGTCTTGACCTATTACTTAGCTAGTCACTACTTGCTCATCTTCTTCAACCTAGTTTCATCTTCCAAAACTCGTATTTCATTTTTCAACTAGCTGCAATTGTAGCTGTATTCTGAGATTTTCTAATTTATTATTATTTCTGTTATTTCTAGGTTTCTTTAGAGTTAAAGAAGAAAGTAGATTCTTCGAGGGTGTTATACCTCTCACATTTTGAGGCTGTGCAAAATTTTGTTCGCTTGCACAAAGCTGGTAGTAATGCTGCTTTGGAGGAACTGTCAGCTTTGGCGTCTTCTACTTCACTGTCTGTGGAAGAAGTATGACAACCTTTTATGCTGCTTATTTTCTCATGATTGCTTGCTTGCTAGATTCTCACTCGTTTTGTAAATATGTTAGTTTTTAGCGGCAGAGGCAGCTGAAGCGAAAGCAGTACTTGATGATCTTCAGGATACTCTAACAAGTCAACAAGCAGAAATGGCTCATTTAGCAAGAGAACTTCGACAGGTTGCATAATTTTTCTGGTTTTGTTGCTTTAAAATTAAGTTTATTTCGACTACTAAATAATCTCACAGTTTTGCCCTGAAGATATCTAATTAAAGAATTATGCAGAGATTTCATGCTAGTATAGAGCACCTGACAAACACCTCAGAATCTGTTCATGCATCGGTTGATAAGCTTCAGGAAGAATCAAAGAAGCTTCAACATCATGCAACTGAACTTGATGAAATTCAGACGAAGTGCATCGCCGAATTTCAGAAGGCTTATGAGGTTTCACAGTATTTGAATCAAATTATAACTAGCAAAGTGTGATAACACCTATTTCTCTTACTTACAGTTTGCGTTTTGTTTCTCCAGGAACAGTCACGTTCAGAAGCAGAGAAACTTATTGCTGATATGACATCTCTTGTTACTGACTGCATGCTTCGTCAAAAGGAGATGGTAAACTTTCCACCTTCTGATCCAATGGTGTATTTTATACTCCTTTTTTCCACTTGAAATCCAACTTTCTACTGACAGGTGGATAAAAGGTTAGAAGATCTTAAGGATAGTGCAACTGGGAATAAGATGTTTTTGGATGGACATGTTTCAACTATTGATGGCATTACGACAGACTTGAAAAGAAAATGGCAGGATAGCTTCATGCAGGCAGAGAGTAGTTTCAAAGACAATGCTGATTTCTCTGCAGCTAAGCATTGTCGCATGGAACTGCTTGTACAGAAATGGTGAGAGTTCACTAATTACCTGCATTTGCTCCCATCATATATCTTTAGCTATATATTTCACCGTCCCGTTTTCCTGCCTACTTTCTTTGATCATCATCAAATTCAATTTCCTTTTACTCTAAGGATGGGCTTCTAAATACTATTTTATATGTTTTTTTGTCTGTTTGTCTTCAGTGTGAAGAGTGCTGATAGAGCTTTGGAGCGGTGGCAAAAAACGCAAGAATCGTTAATCGATATGGGAAAGAAAAATGTTTCGGCTTTCGATTCACATGTCAGGTGCGTTATCTTTATCATGGATACAAATTCGAATTGTGCATGTCCATATGGATGCTTAAAGGAGATGAGTTAGATAAAAACACACTGTGCTTTCTTCTCGGAAAAAAAATTGATCTTTAATTTTACTCTTTGTTAATTAGAATCAGTTTCTATTGGTTTGGGCTGAGTTGATAATTATTATTATTATTATTTTTGATTACATGTTATATATTTATTTCTTGTATGCCTTGTTCAGGAATATGTGGTATAGTAACGAACAACACAATGCTGAGGTTGAATCTGCTAAAATTATGGTTGAGGAGGATGTTAAAACTAACAGTGAAGATATGATTCACTGGTTTAACGGTTAGTCTTTCACTTGACTTGATCTTGGCTCTTTTACAGGTTATGAAAGTTTAAACGGGAGCTGCTACCAATATACTTCTCCCTTTTTCCCTGATTTTCAATTTATCTTTGAATGTTTATTTTCTTGACTTTGCAGTTAATCTCGATGAGATATGCATTCTTGTTTAACAATAATGTCTCTTTTTCTCAGGCGTGTCAGGGCAAGAGAAATCATCTGTTTCTGAAATACTCTCGACCTCTCAAACTCATTCACAAACTCTTCAGAATCTTAGTACCGATCATTCCAATCAATTAAACAGAATTGAACAACATGCTGTTGATACTTTTAGTCAAAAATATATGGTATGACTATATCCAAATTATGGCTCGAATTTGCGGCAAAAGTAGGCGTGCTATCATCAATCTCACCTTGCACGCATTTAATTTTCTGTACACATTGTTCTAGTTGCATTTGCTATCTCTAAATTTCAAAAAATTTTATTTCCCGTTCCTATTGAAAAATATTTTCATTTTTAATTCCAATTTTCATTTTTTCCTTTCTGATTGTCAGGATTACGAGCCTACTGGCACAACACCCGTTAGATGTGAGCCTGAGATTCCCAGCAAGGGCACGATCGAGTCTCTTCGTGCAATGCCAATGGAGGTCCTTCAAGAAGAATTTCGAGAGAACAATTCGTACGAGTCCTTTCACGCGAAGGAGCCAAAGCCGAGCCTTATTCCTCGTGCCCCACTTTCACAGATCAACTAGTAGCTGCAACTTCTTTTCGGTTTTACGATGGAAGAGCATGTCTCATTCTTTGTATGTGTGTACATTTCCGCAAGGCATGCAATACCGTAAAATTTGGTACAAGAAGTTCATCGGATATGTGACTTCCAAGGATTTAGGTGCATAATTTATGTTGTAGGCTAATCAATTTTAAATAAATCCCTGCTTGGGGTTTACTTGGTGTTGTAAGCTTTGGAATTTGAAATTTGAATTGTTACATAGCCGTTATTATTATAAAAAAGAAGAGCGGGAAATACGAAAGGTAGATATTTGGTGCTTTTTAAGATGATTTTTATTGTTATATAATTGCTCAGATTTTGTGGTTTTGCGAACAGACATGAATTTGTCCTGATTTAACACCTGCTGGAAAATCATAGATTGATGGAATCTTACATGGAATTGCATTTTCAATAATAATTAGCTATGTGTACATCACAATTAATTATGGTTCTAAACCTTTATTCTCTTGCCTGCAGCTGAACACATATTTTTTAAGTAGTCTGATGCTGTTAAATTAAATGAGCTCGGCTCGTTAAAAGCTCGAGTTCGGATTGTTAAGGCTCGAGTGCGATTTGAACTCGACTCGGTTCGTTAAGGCTCGAAAAGATAATTCTTATATATTTTTTTATAATTTGACTCGCTAAAACTTGAGATCGGTTCGTTAAAGTCGAGCTCGAGGCTTTGACTAGCCGAGCTCGAGCTCGATTTATGGTTAGTTAAGGACTCCAGCTCGGCTCAGTTCGTTTACAAGCCCAAGCGCTGTTAAAAGTAATCTATGATTGATAAAAAGTGAATTTTGAGCTTATAGGCATAGTTTTTAATCCCGGTCCGAGAATCGACTTGGGCTGGTCTTCGAGTCACTGGTTCAACCGCCGGGTCAATAGTTGAAACAGATAATTAACATTAAATTTTTTACAATTATATATAGAGTTTTGTCAAATAAATATACATAAAAGTAACAAAATTAAATATTTTTTATATAAAATTTGTGCATGAAAGTTTAATAATATGTATTTTATGATAAATATTTATCATATAAATATATACATACATAGTTTTATTTTTTACCTAGTCTTCTTTTTCGTCATATTTCTTTTAAAATTATAACAAATTTACCAACTTAAATTATAAATATATTTAAAAAGAGACATTATTGTTAACTCAGAAGTCAATGTTTTTATATATTTGATCTGCATGACTTCTGAGTTACAGGCGATAGCGATTTTGGACCGAAAGGTCCAACGACTGAGGAATAGAGATGTGTCTCTAGCTGAGTTCGCTGGAGCCGCCGATGAGGCCGACGCCACTTGGGAAACCCGAGCAACCATCGCCCTTGGGGCCGCCCGTGGCATAGCCCACATCCACTCGTGCGGGCCTACCGTCTCCCACCGCGACATTAAGTCGTCCAATGTCCTCCTCACCATAAAATTTTAGAGAACTCTACAACTTTCGGCACGTCAAAGCTAGAAACACGATTGAACGTGCGAGACCTTAAGAAAGACATGGTCGAGTAATCTATTATTCGAAGAGTTTTGATTGATTATTTGGGCTTCGTTTCCATACGCGAAAAGCAAAAGAAAGCTACCCCACTCGAGAAGAAGAAAAGAGCTCAATCTCATCTCTTGAGAAGCTAGTTTCGATGTTACTGCTCTGCTCCTCATTACCAATAACCGATAAGTTGTTTTGCAAGGGAACTTCAGACAAAAATACTTTTTTTCTTTGTCTCTTTACCTTCAAAGCGGGTGTTAAAGAGTACAAATTGACTTATCCAACCTAGTAAAGGCTCATCATTTGTTTTTTCAGAAAAAGAATAGAATAAAGAAAGGGATAGTTTATATGATGTATCAATCATAGGATCATTCTATGAATAGGTATAGGTAAATTCTATGTGACCTCCCACCGTTCACGACAGTTCACAACATCCCTTGCTTCTCGCTGGTGTTTTTATGAGCTTCGATTTGACATTTATATGATACGTAAAAAATAAATAAATAATTTTATTTTCCTTATCATTGAAATTAAAATACCTATTAATATTAATTCTGAAAAATAAAATTATTCAATCTAATTTAACTACAAAGTAGTTATTTGGTATAATTTCAAGAATAAAGATAATATGAAATGATAATAAGTGGTGTAAGTTGGTGTCATTTTAAAATAATAACATATTTTTTCAAAAATTATCTAAACTTAAACAATATTTGTTGTTATTATTATTTAATTTTAAATATAACTAGTACAACATCCGTGTATACACGGGTGCTTGTTAAAAAGTTATTCTTAAATTTTTAAATTAATGAGAAAACTATATTAAATCTAGTTTATTTTTTTAGAAAAAAAAAATATATTACTATATATTCTAGAATGATAAGTGTTACTTATGACTTTCATGTGTTATATTATATTAGTTTTTATAACTTCTATCATATAACTACTTGAAATATAAATATATTAGTTGATAAATAATTTTATTTTTCTAATTAATATTAAAAATAATTTTATTATTGTTATAAAGATAAATATAAATTATTTTTTTATACATACAATATGGATGTCAAATCGAAACTCATCAAAAGAAGATTAATTTGATATATTACATATGTAAAAATGATAAAAAATACAAAAGTTATTAACTTTTAAAATATATATACAATTCAATAGTTACAATAAAGAATGGTATTAAAATGCAATTAATACATGTAACATGACCATAAATAACCCACATATTTATGGTAATTCGAACCTAATTATTTTTGGTTTGGAATTAAATTAAAATTACCTAAGCCTAATAACGAAGTATGTAATTTTGCCACATAGGATTCCGAAGCACCAGAAGCAGCCACGTAGGCTCAGCGCGTTCTGGATTAGTATATAGGGGGAGGAGGATTTTCTTGTAGTACACGGTATCTATACTTATATAATACGCCATCCCATTTACCAAAATTAATAGTTAGGAAAGTCAAAGGACAATTAATGCATGTTATTTCCATAAATAGTTTTATTTAATTATTTATTACTTATTTTATTTAATGCATTCTATTACTTACTACTTACTACTAAACCAATAAAAAAAAGTTATGATCGGTCAACAAAAAAATGTTCTTCCAAAATTAAATCACATTTCTCACCTAAATTGAAGTGTTTTGTTGTATGGATTTTTTTTTTAATGCAATTATAATTATAATGCGATATATCATGCGATATAAATCTGATCATATATGTTCCTACATATAATGATCTAATATGATTTCCTTCACATTATCTCTACATAAAATATGATAATGCAATTATAAATTATAAATCTCCAAATATTGAATCAGCATGTTCTTCACTTTCAACCACCTGCGAAAAAAAAAAATCTCCAATTAGTGTGTTATTCATAACAATGAGTCAAGAATTTAGTTTAATCAAACAAGTTAATAGGTTTAATAGACCTATGCTTAAAGTTCGAATTATAAGAATGTTTTTCAAAGACTGGGCAGCACATACAAATTTTATCTTGAGTTGGTTCTACATGATAAAACTGTAAGCTAAATTATTTTTACTTTTTTTTTCCCGAAATATCAAACATATATTTTCGTGTATATATAATATACAATTTTTATGTTTTTAAAACAAATTATTTTTTCATTGATTGTTTTTTCGTATATGTTTAAGTTAATCGCATTATGGCATGACTACGGGCAATCAACTTGGGTGCGTTTAGAGAGAAAAATTTAGAGGAGGGCATGGTCATTTGTATAAAAAATTATCAAGTGGACAACAATATAGGGAAATATCATTCGACATCCGGTGATTTTAAGATCATGCTGCACGGGAGCACTATGTTTACAAAGTGCAAGGAAGAATTTCCTGTATTTCGATTTCAATCCAAAGACTTTGCAACTCTACAATATGTCAACAAAATCGATGAATCAATGTTATTCGGTAAGATTATTTCATTTCGTTTCTAATTTTATTTGTTTATTCCAAAGTAATTAAATTATAACATATTGGTTATTTTATTGTAGATGTTACAAGTTTGGTTGTTGACATTCAAAGTGTGCAAGAGAAACAAATAAAAATTGACGATATCCAAATGGTTGCATTCATTCTTATGGATTTAAAGTAATTTTTTTTTTTACTATAGTTTTTCTGCAATATAATCAATTGTAATCATATAATTTTATAATATGCATTACATATCTAACAATTTTGAAATTTAATGCAGTGAAAATTTCGTAAATTGCACGATTTGGGTTGAATATGTATAGACAAACTTTTGGCTTTCAAGAGCCACTATGAAGAAGCTGGTCACCATGAGTACCAATCATGCAACTTGTACGTTCCAGAGAATACCTATCATTTTATATTACTTTCCAATTATTTCAATTATTTATTTAATTTAAATGTTCAACCAATGAAGTATTTTTACTAATCTCATTCTAACATGTTGTTTTGGTTTTCTAATAATTTCTACACTCTTTCTTAATCAATTATTTATTCTTAACATGAAAATGTTTAATATGTTTGTAGAAAAGATACATGTTACCACTTCATTAAATGTCTTTATTATTTGTTGTTGTTTCCCGTGTAACTAATAGAAGGTGGTTGAAGATATTAGTTTGTGAGAATAACGAGTTGACCAATAATCAAACTCATATGTGTACAAGAAGATCTTTAATAATATATGATTGTATCTTTGTCGAATCTATCTTATTGTACAATTTCTTATTGTATTATAAATCTCTTTATTTAATATTGCTTCTTACAATATAATATTCTCCAATAAATATATCTCGTGCATCGCACAAGCACGTATTATATATATCTCCTACATTTTTTTTATTCATGTATATAATAATAATCTTCACTAAATAGCATTGTGCACCCGTGCATCGTTTACTAGTTGTTAGTAAAACAACTGATATCGAGCCTTCTACTCTCCGTTAAATCCCAACAACTGGTATGTAAGCAATCACGTATAAAATGCTTATAATCAGACAACAAAAGCTTGCACTCTCAAATAATCATGGCGGCTCACGATTTCTATCAACGGTCCAATCTACAGCCCACGAACAAATCCCACAGACATTGTCAAATCAAGCTCCCACCATCGCCAAAGGACCCGCATTTTCACTATTGACCAAAAACGAGGACCCGAAGCTCGCTCTCTCCTCACTTGCCCGGTGCAAAAATCTCTCTCACTTGCGTCAGCTGCACTGCCAAGCGATCGCCAATGGTGAAATTCGAGGTCTTTTCGTGGCCACCAAACTCCTTCGCTCGTACGCATCGGAAAAAGATCTGGAAAGCGCCTCCGCAGTTTTTAATGAAATTGAACGGAAAACTTCGTTTTCGTGGTGTGCTATGATTAATGGGTATGCGAAATCTTATGACTATATAAATTGTTACGCCACTTTCAGGGAGTATATAAGATCCGGGGACCGACCCGATTGCTACACTCTGCCTGTGGTGATCAAGGTCTGTCGAAAAACGGAGGATTTGGTAATGGGTCGGGTCTTGCACTGTGTGGTTTGTAAATACGGGTTTAATTTGTATCCTGTTGTGGCTGCAGTTCTCATGGACATGTATGCAAAAGGTAAGGCTATTATGGATGCAGCTCAACTGTTTGATGAAATGCCAGCGAAGGACATGTATGCAAAAGGTAAGGCTATTAACTGGACCTTGATGATCGGGGCGTGGATTGAGTCTGGAACTCCCGAGAAGGCTCTGGATTTGTTTGAACGGATGAGAGAAGAAGGTGTCGTGCCGGATAAGATTGCTTTGGTGAATATTGTGATCGCTTGTGCTAAATTACGCGTGATGTGTAAGGCGAATCTGGTGGGTAATTATGTAAGTAAGAGTTATTTTTCATTGGATGTGATACTGGGGACTGCGTTAATCGACATGTACGCAAAATGTGGGAGTATTTCGTTAGCAAGAAAGATTTTTGATAAAATGCGTGAAAAAAACGTCGTGTCTTGGAGCACCATGATTGCTGCATATGGGTATCATGGGGAGGGCTTGAAAGCCCTTAATTTATTCCGAGTCATGTTGAACAATGGTGTACCACCTAATAGTGTTACGTTTGTTTCGCTCTTATACGCCTGCTGCCACTCGGGCCTTGTGGACGAGGGCCTTGAGCTCTTTTCGATAATGCACGAGGTGTATGGAGTGAGGCGCGACGTGAAGCATTTCACGTGCGTTGTCGATTTATTGGGTCGGGCCGGAAAACTGAATCTGGCCCTGAATATGATCGAGCAATCGAGTATCGATAAAGATGTCGGGCTCTGGGGGGCGCTTCTTGGAGCATGTAGGGTCCACGTTGATGTAGATCTTGCCGAGGTGGCCGCGGAGCATCTTTTCGAATTACAACCACAAAACACGGGTCATTATGTTTTGCTGTCTAATATATACGCGAAAGCTGGCCGGAGAGAAAAAGTGGCGGAAATTAGGGAAATGATGAACCGTCGAAAGATCAAAAGAGTGCCCGGGTGGACGTGGATTGAAGTGGATAACGAGATTCATCGATTTAGCGTTGGGGATTTTGCGCACCACCCTATGTCTAAAGAGATTTACAAGGAATTAAAGAATTTGAGCGGGAAATTGGAGGTGGAGGGATATGTGCCGGACACGAATGTCGTGTTGCATGATCTGGATGAAGAGTTGAAGTTGGAACTTTTGCTTAGTCACAGCGAGAAGTTGGCTATTGCGTTTGGTTTGATTCGAACTCCGGACGGGAGTGCGATTTTGATCACGAAGAATCTTAGGGTTTGTGGGGATTGCCACACGTTTATCAAATTCGTGTCTTTGGTCACAAGGAGGGTTGTGATTGTCCGTGATGCGAACCGGTGTCACCATTTCGAGGAAGGGGCTTGTTCTTGTGGGGATTACTGGTGATGTTTTTCAAACTGGTGTCTGTCTAGTAAGTAAAAAATTTAATTTTCCAGTCTCTAGTTGTAATTATTTTAAATTAATTATTTTCCTCCTTTGTGCAATTTGTGTACTGTCGAAGTAAACCTCTTGAGTGATGCATTAGTACATACAAACTTGAATCATGAGAAGTTTGAAACTTGAATTTGTTACTTGAAGAGAATATAGAAATACAGGCTAATAGAAAGGTAGAATGTAAAAACAAATTAGTGCATCATTTTCTCTCTCAAATCTGCAAATGCATATTTATTGATTCATATTCTGAGGTCTATTCATGCTCCAGGCTTGCAGAGTGTCGATTTTGACAGTCTCAGTGCCGTTGTTGAATGCGTATAAATGTGCATTTCCGTATACTGCTAGAGTCGGATAAACCCTTGACGAAATACAGGTCTTCCCTCGAGCTCCAAAACTCTCCACAACAGAATTATCAATCTACAAGAATATATATACTTCATCTCA
>CACSLK010023397.1:10992463-11004258 GCA_902706635.1 Striga hermonthica
ATTTCTTACATGGTATCAATGTTGGTTCTATTGGGGTTGTGCGATGACACACTCGTATTCCTAAGGACTCACAAGTGATGGGACGTATTAGAATATTCATTTGTGAGTTGTCCAACATTGTTTATATAGAAAAATAGGCCTAATTTATAAGTATAATGGGTTACTCCTCATTCCACCAATTGGTTTTGGGATGAAACCTCACTTGGGTTTCATCTGGGCCTACCATTTATTTGTGTGCTTCACGTGGGTGGGAGCGCACCCGTTTTTCCCCCAATTCTTACATGATACTAGGGCTGACTCTATTGATATCGTGCGATGACGTAACTGTTTTTCTCCACGTACCCGTTTATGGAAGCATGTTTTTAGTAGGGTTTGGGCACTCAGCTCCGTATTTAGGCTTGAGTTTTCTTATTAAGGACTCGTAAGTGAGGGGGCATGTTAAAATATCACTTGTGAGTTGTCTCACATAGTTTATAATATAGGGAAAATAGGTCTAATTTATAAGTCGGCTACTCCTCCTTCCATCAATTGGTTTTGGGATGGAACCCCACTTGAACTTCATTTGAACTTTCTTGCTTATGGTGCGCTTCACGTGCATGGGACCGCACCCGTTTTTCCCCGTTTCTTATACATAACTTTTTTGGACAAATGATTACTAGTGGAACAAAAGAAAAAAAAAATTAATAACCAATTTTAGCATGAAAACCCAAACATCTATATTATGCTCATTAGGCATTCCTAAACCTAACCTACAAATAGCCATAAGTTAGGGACCAAAAACAATTACGAGCCTGGCCCAGTATCGAAATTGGCCCAAGAAGCCTGACCTATGTACATAGGTAGGACAAAAATTCATAAATGCACAAGAAAAAAAAATGAAAACTGTGGAAGACATGGATTTGAAAAAATGCTAAAATTCTTGGAACTTATATACAACCGCTAAAACAAAAAGAAAGGATAATAAACAAAAAGTTTAAATTAACTTTAAATAAAAAAATAAAAAGGGAGTTATAAATCATACAAAACATTTCAAATCTAAACCTAATAAAAAAAAATACATATTTGTTCTCATTTCTGATTATGAACAAGATAAAAGAAAAGATAATGAAAACATAATTTATACACCATCATTGATCTCTCGAAGTCAAAACAACATAAAAAGAATATGATAGTGTGTCGTAACAACAAAACAACAATATAACATATGTCGAGCAACATGAAACAACTTCCAATTTAACGATTAAAATGTTACAAAAGTAAATTTTATAACAAATATATGATATAGTAGATGTCACAACAACAATAAAACTCTATTACAATAATCGAACAACATTTTGTAAGGATAACAATAAAAGAAAAATATTATCAAAGGTCGTCAGCCGCCATACGACGAGCCAAGAAAGTGAGACGTCGCAAAGCCGTAGATTTCCTCCTCCCTCCAGGTCTCCAATACGTCAAATTTCAAGCCTACAGACAACATCCGACCGCAGGAAAAAAAATGATACATTTTGGGAAAAATATATATATATATATATATAATATATATATTTGGGGAAGAAAAAGAGGAAATTAGAAGAAGCGAATATAAGTTTATAATTGTTTTGCGTGCGTGAAGAGAAAATGTGAGAGAGTAGAGATATAATGAAAAATCGTCACATGTTACTATGTGTTAGAATAAATAAGAAAAAGTGATAATGAGACTCAACGATGACTTTTAGAGCGTTAAAAAGGAAATCAATTTCACATTTTTGACACAACTAATAAGCCATGTAATTAACTAAACAACATTAACATCAACATCATCATTACATTTGAAATCATATCAATCAGTCGTTTTTATACATTACATCTATTTTAATTTACTATTCAATCCCCTCACATAATTTAAATTAACAGTCACTTTTTTTATACATTACATCAATTTTAATTTACTATTCAATCCCCTCACATAATTTAAATTAACAATCACTTCACACGTCTTTTTTCTACTTTTACATCAAATCAACATTGATTATTTTAATATAAACTAAAACTAGTACAACACCCGTGTATTACACGGGTGCTTGTTAAAAAATTATTCTTAAATTTTAAAATTAATGAAAAAACTATATTAAATTTAGTTTATTTTTTTTACAAAAAAATTATATAACTATATATTTTAGAATGATATGTGTTACTTATGACTTACATGTGTTATATTATATTAGTTTTTATAACTTAGATCATAAAACTACTTGAAATATAAATATATTAGTTGATAAATAATTTTATTTTTCTAATTAATATTAAAAATAATTTTATTATTGTTATAAAGATAAATATAAATTATTTGTTTTATACATACAATATGGATGTTAAATCGAAGCTCATCAAAAGAAGATTAATTTGATATATTACATATATAAAGCTAATAAAAAATACAAAAGTTATTAACTTTTAAAATATATATACAATTCAATAGTTATAATAAGGAATGATATTAAAATACAATTAATACATGTAATATGACCATAAATAATCAACATATTTATAGTAATCCGAACCTAATTATTTTTGGTTTAGAATTAAACTAAAATTTACCCAAGCCTAATAACGAAGCATGTAATTTTGCCACATAAGATTCCGAAGCATCAGAAGCAGCCACGTAGGCTCAGCGCGTTCTGTATTAATATATAGGGGGATATCACTAACTAATCATACTAACTTTCCAAAATTTAACTTTAGTTAACATGATAAGACCAAAGAAATCTTTATCCAAACATCCCTTCAAAAAACTGGCCCAGGCCCAATAAATGGTGTAAACAACAAAGCATTCCAATGGACGACCCAACAAACTCACATAATTACTTTAGTCAGATACTAATGGCTATAATATAAATAGCTACCTTCCAACAAACTAGCATGCCAAATTCATATAAAGAAGTTATTGATGAAAACCAGTTCCAGCAAAACCACAATCTCATAATAGCCCAATCACCATGTTCAAACCTTCAAGATAACCTTAAAAACCAACAAATTTCAGTTTAAACTACAAATCGTTCGGTTAACATGAAACGGGAATAACAAAATTCGTAAAACGATTGAGAGCCCAAACCCCAAGCCCCAACAAATATTCTGGCAACAAAGTCGCTTTACAGCCTCCTTCCCCTCCTACCACCCTTTCTGCGAGTGCTATCAGTTGGGATTGGGGTCACGTCCTCTGTAAAGATAGGGTTGAAAAAAAAATCAGCAACATATAATTTCAAAAAAAAATAAAAAAAATTAAATTCCAAATTTGTTTAAGAGAATTTCAAAAACTTATTCATATACCTATCCTCCCAATCTTCATGCCTGAACGAGCGAGAGCCCGAAGTGCAGACTGAGCACCGGGTCCAGGAGTCTTGGTCTTGTTACCCCCAGTGGCACGGAGCTTAATGTGAAGGGCAGTGATACCGAGTTCCTGATATATTTCAGAGTAACAGTCAGTTTATAAAGAAAATAGTTACAAGTTAGGATTAGTCTACAAGTTAGGGAAGATGATTTTTTTTTGGTTTGAAACCTTGCATCTCTGGGAAACATCTTGTGCCGCAAGCATAGCAGCATATGGGGATGATTCATCCCTGTCGGCCTTCACCTTCATGCCACCTAAAATCAAAGAAAAATTGATTTTTAGTCAAATTTTCCAGCAATAACCAATGTGATAGATGGATAGCATTGTGCTTTTGAAAACTGATATATTTACAAGAAACAATAAAAGGACATGACACAAGAGATTACGAGGTGCAGTAACCTATATGTGTGGTTATTTTGCATGAAATTTTGGTGGTACTATATATTGAACGAGAACAGTGTGGTATGGGAACTCGGAATGTAAACAAGAACCATAATTCCAACAATGAATATTATGAGTAGCTACTGAACTCCAACAAATTCTGAATACTAGGAGTTCACCTACTGTATTAACTCCAACAAATTCTGGATATTAGGAGCGACTACTGCAAATTCCAGACCAAATGTGGAAACAAGAACCATAATTCATATTTTAGTTCATCTCATTTGAATTAACACTTTTTTTTCCAAAATCCAAGTCAGTCCAACTCATGAAAACAAAATGCATGTCAAGCTACAGCTACATAGCATTCCTAGTTCCTGAAAAAAATATGATTTGGGGTGAAAAGTGGAAACAAGCACTCATATGGTTTACCTCAAGGTATTTCAATATCAACAGAGAGGGACCAAATATCACATTGTCATTGTCATCAACCTAATCTCTAGGGTTCACATGTATAAAGAACACAATTTGCATGGAGACAACAAATTTTCAATTCCAGTGAAGTTTACCACCAACTAGTCAATACTTATAACTTGAGATAGAAATCCATTCACAAACTTTCTGCGTGTAAACAAATAAAAAAAGGAAAATAATCAAATTTGTCCAAGGTTCTATCATAAACCATAAACACTGGAAAATGCCCAAAAAAAATTACCTGTAATGCGGACCATGGTTTCCCTGCCTGACAAATCAGTGACATGCTGCAAGCAAAACAACAGAACATTTCAAAAAAGTTTTCTAATAGTTTCCTTCCACATTTTCTTAGACATACATGAAGTCTTCGAGTTACAAACACATATACTTACGATGAAAGTATCATTGAAAGAGGCAAAAATGTGGGCAACACCAAACACTAGCTCTCCTTCCCTAGTTGCAGGCCCAAGAGTAACATTCTCTTCCTTGGGCTCTCTTGTCCTTCTCTTCGACTACAACACATTCAAAAGAAAAGCAATATTACATACACAGACAAAATGTACCCGAACAAGAAACGGCGAATTACAAGCAAAATTTCATCACGAACATCACTTAAACATGAACCACCATAAAAATTACCTGCACAATCAAGCATACAATGTGACATTAATGAAAAACAACACATTTTATTACAAAAGAACAATCGATACACATTTTATGAGACACATTCTGGGACAAAGAATCGATTTTTCATCACCATAACTTTAAATTAAGCTCAGGTCAGATTAGCAACGCCAAAAATGAAACCCCCATGGACGTAGATAACAAATTTCATTGGACAAGGTCGAAGCACAGACAATTCTCAACCAATCCTCGACCAAAATACAATCACCCAGGAAAAGAATCGAAACAAACATAGGCATCGAACAATTGATACGAAAAAATTAATAAATCACTTGAAAATTGCTTGTGCTGTGAGAGAAGATACCATGGCTGCGCTGAATTGAGGAGAACGAGCTTAGCTGCCTCTTGACTGGAGAAAACCTAATGCCGAGTGAAGAGTGTGAGGGCTGAGCACTGGGATTTATATAGCTAGGGTTCGGACAGATTGAATACCAGAAATGCCCCTGCATTTGAGAAATTGTATAAATCTTTTATTATATATGAAAAAAGTTAAGAATTTATTCTAATTAATATGAAATGTTTGCCAAAAAAAAAAGTATCACATAGAAAATTTGGAATTTATTTTTAACTAGGACAACGCTCATGTATTACACGGGTATTTGTTAATTTATTTCTTAAAATTTGAGAAAAAGTAGTTGGAAATTTAAATACCTTTTATAAAAATATATATATATATTATTATATATTTAGTATGACATTTTTTATTTATACGACTTACATGTGTTATATTATAATAATTTTTTAACTTACAACATATAACTACATTTAACATAAATATATCAATTAATAAATAATTTTTTTTCTAATGAATTTTAGTAGATATTATTATTTTTTATTATTATAAAGGTGAATAATATTTATTTATTTATTTTATATATACAATATGGATGTCAAATCGAAAATCATCAAAAGATGATTTGATATATTATATATGTAAAATCGATAAGAAATACAAAAATTATCAACTTTTAAAATACATTTACAATTCAATAACTAATTGTGGAAGCAAATCAAAAGTAAGGATATATTAGTCACTTAGTGCGTCACTATGTAAAATTACGAAGAATTAAAGGGTTATATTAGTAAAAGTGATATTAAAATACCTAAGTTAAGTAAATAATATTTATGGAATGTACGAATCTAGATTATTAACTATTAATATATCAATATTATTTGTCCAAACCTAATTACGAAGCATGATTCTTCGCCAAGTAGGATTCTGAAGAACCAGAAGCAGCCACGTAAGCTCAACGCATTCGGGAATTATATATAGGGAGGATATTCGTTCCAATAATTATTTATTTCCTTCCTTTAAAATTGCTTTTGAATTTCAGACTGAATTTCATTCAAATGTGATCCAATCCCTTACTAATAAATTATTAGTAATTTATGTACCATAAACAAAACGCTTTGATAATTTATGATGATCCCTCCTAACAAGCTCAAGTTGTTTATTATGTATCAAACCAGGTATTTCGTCGATTCCTAAGAGTCAAGACCAAATTAATCAAAAGTTCAAAACTAATCATGGGTGATCATTGGTCCGATGCTTCGGGCGAAACCAATTCCCAGGGTGTGTCGGGCGGTGTGTACAGGGCCCGAGTACATATTCACCGCGGTATGCTGATTGCAGAATTCAAAACGGCCCAGCTTATTCGGGTCCAATACGTTGTTGTATTATAGTATATCCCTTAAATTAATTCAAAATTCTAGTTTTAACTAAAACTATTTCATATCATAAAAATGTATTTTCTTTATGTAGTAATGTTATTTTAATTTTGTAAGCAATGTACAACTCTTTCTATCTCAATAGAAACTTTATTCCTTTAGGTTGAGTTCTTTCTACCTCAACATAAACTTGTTAAAGGGGATGCTGAACAAAATTTAAAACAGCTGTTAAGACACCCATAACAATTGAAATATCATATCTTTTCAACATATATACATACTTTCAAATTCAAACACCAATATTCTATAAAATCAAGAAAAATAAACATATAACAAATATCTTTCATGTTTCTATTCTATGAGGAGCCCCCTTTTTTCTCAAATATGTAAAAAAACATGGGCAAACACTTGTATATATATCTAGTCGAATGGCTCTATTCGAGGATCGTGTTCACTCGCCATCATCATCCCTGTGCAAAGGCACGTTGGACACATCACCTGATACATAAATCCCCCGAAAAAACAAAGATTGAACAATAACAGAATGTAGTAAATACAGCACGAAATTACAACGAATGAGTTTATCAATAGCTGAAAATGAAATTGTTTTACAAACATATATACTACGTTTACCTTTCCAGCCCCAGAGCAATTTGGACACCTTTTAGTGGTTGGGGCACGCAAAGGGCTATCAGAGGCACTTGATATTATAGGCTCAACCGACAAGCACAAGCCACTAGCCGAACAACGTGCACATGCCAAGTATCCTATCAATAACCGGTTATAATAAGGAATTAACCAAGAAAAGGCTCGGGGTCGTTCAAAACTTAGAAAGTATTCTAATGTAATATCATTGCCAAATGATAAATGTGTTTTGCTAATTTAATGAAGTATAAAGAATCATATGACCACTAGCTTTAAAGAGACCATGCTTGTTAAGTACAGATAACAGAAAGTAGACTAAAAGGTAATGGCTAAATTGCATGTTTAGTCGGGCTGGTTTAACGCCATGCCAATTTTAGTCTCAAGATTCTAATGTTTCGCCTTTTGCTCTTGTGATTTAATATTTTGCTGCAATTTGAGTCCTTTGATTCCTTTGATGACTGAAATTGTAACAAATTCTCAAATTTATATCTTTGGGATGGGTTTTTTATTAGTAATTTAAAATTTTTGTTGCAAGTTTGAGTCATGTAATTTAAAATTTTGTTGCAATTTCAGTCATCAAACGACTAAAATTGGACTAAAAAATGCAGCAAAATATTAAATCACGTGACCAAAAGGCGAAGAGTTGGAACTTTGTGACTACAATTGCTATGGCGTTAAACCAACGGGACTAAAAATGCATTTTTCCCAAAGGTAATTTACGCCCATACAAAGGTAGAAAGAACAAGCGGAAAAAAATTTAGTTGAACTATGAATAAAGTGTCTAAATGCGATTCTTCACCATATATATATATATATATATATATATATATATATATATATATATGTGTGTGTGTGTGTGTGTGTGTGTGTGTGTGTTTATAATGGCATTGAATTTATGAACTTCAAACAAATACCAGTTCCATGGCAGTACTTGCATCTTTTCTTCTCTTGTTGCTCGACATTGTTAATCTCTATGAGCATTAATGCCGAAATAACCCCCACGGCCCCACCCGAAAATGAGGCCACGATAGGATCCACCTGACTGGAGAAATAAATATCGAGCAAATTTGAAATTTGACGTGACTCATAGGCATGAGGTAGTTTGCAATACAAGAAAATCAAAAGCTCACAGAAAATATCCGAGCAATAGTTTATACAGATGAATGATGGATAACACATTTAGATCCACCAAAAATGTTATGAATGAAAAGTTGAGCTTTTATGTACCTCAACTGCATAGGCAAATGCATGTTGCGTATGAAATCTTCGTACGATGTACCTCCTAAACCCATTTTCAGCTCAAGCTACAATGAAAGTCGAACATGTTAATGAAAACAGTACTAATCCACCAATTCTCATAAAAACAATAAATAAATAAAAAAATAAAGAAATGATTTGGAATGAGCTACGCTCGAAATTAGGAGCTCACAATTGGCGCAACTAGGCCCCCAAGAATTATAATTCCGGATATAAACGAAAAGCTGGTCAAATAAAGCCGCTTCAATGTCTTGGGTGTCTATGTCAAGACCAAGAAAAATAAAATGAAAAATGAGATCAAAATTCAAATATCCTAAACGGTAAGAACTAAAAAACCAAGCGCACGAAATCTGAAAACAGTTCGGATCCAAAAAGTCTCATTGTCTCTCTATGATGAAGGGAGAGATAATCACCACGTGAGGCAGAAAAGGAATAGACGAGGGTATATCCGGCATTTCATTTTCGTTCACGGCTATACCTTCCATGCTCTTAATCCGTTGTTGCACCCTTAGCCTCCTCAACTTCAGCAATGATAAGAAAAGCCATAGGTTAGAATGATAAAAAACCACTTAATAAAAAAAAAATAATTATTATAATAATAATAATGCAAGAACGAGGAGACTAACTTCTTCCATGAGGAGAAAAATTCTATTGCGCCGACTTCTAATGTTGTCCTGGATTTCCTGCAGTTGCATCTGGACAAAATCTTGAACAGTTTCGGGTCCTTCAATAATGCAAAAATTGCTGCAAGCAAGAATTTTAAAAAGGCTCAAACTTATATCAATTAGTTTTATGCTATGTTTGGTAAAACTATCTGATAGCTGATTAGTAATTTTCGAGCTTATAACTTCTGACTTATAGATGAAAAGCTAGCTTAGCTAAAACAAAAATTTCAACGAGCTTATTTGAAAAACTACAAAAGAAGCTTATCAAATAAGCTCGAGCTTTTTAAAAAGCTCGTCCTACCAAACGGAGTTCATTTGAATACAAGAAGCTTATAAGCTAACCAAATAAGCTATAAGCTAGTTTATTTGCCTACCAAACATAGCCTTAGAGAAAACTCCAAAACTTTAAAATTCTTCCCCTAATATAACAAACAAGCTATCGACAAGAAGATGCAATTGTATGATTATATCAAACTGTATTTTTAAGCCACCACATATTTATGGAACTTAAAGAAATGGAATAATTTGCCAGCTAAAACGTTATTTTCTTGTCATCGGTTTAGCAATTAAAAGAAGCTAAGTACAACGATATCTAGAATAAAGCAGATGGGTTCTCATAAGACATAGGAAAAGAAATTTACATCCTCTACAAAAGTGATACGTAAAAGATCAAACATCGTGAACGATAGTAAGGCTTCTATTAGGCCGGACTATGGTTAGGCTGCCATATTTTAACAACAAATATGCAGATAAGCGTACTTTCTAACCGAAACGCGAAATGTGATACTATAAGAAACAACATAAACTAAAGGATGACATTTCACAACATACATGTGAATCTTTTGTTAAAAGGGTGTTACGGGTTGACAACCCGCCTAACGATTATACCGTCTTACACAAACATTTGTGCATGAACAATAGCTCAAGTCTCAATAATACTAAGGATCAAAGAACCAAAACACAACAGTTTTCTTGAGCTTCCCCTTCAGCCAACAGCAATATATACAGAAGTATTGAACTTCTATTCGACCAACACGAAACCCAAATCAATTATTGTCTTACTTTATTACTTACTAACAAACATTCAACAGAACATAGTTATATCCTACTAACTCTCACTAAATCTTCAAAATGATGGGAGATAAGGAAATGATAATCACACTAACAAATCACGAAAAACCAAACCGTATCACAACAATCCAGTTAAGTGGGAACTTTCAAAAACTAACCTTGGGCCGGAGTCCCCCGCCGGAGAGTTGGAATCAGCCGAGCCATCAGCTCGAGGAGATGAACGGAAAACCACCTTGCTTTGGGAATACGACGCGTTCCCCGGAAAATAGAGGCGTTCAGGCCTTCTGCCGCCGACGGAGAATATGAGGGGTTTCGAAGAAAGTTGGAGCTTTGAAGCTGCCATTGATGATGGCGGGGCGGAGCAAAGATAGAAAGATCCCATCTCTGTTCTAATCTTCAGCTCTTCTGTCTTCCCATCCCATGTGAGTGTGCCAAACCCAAATCTGAGTGCATTGGGAATTTTATTTGAAAAATACAATCAATTTTAAATTAGTGGTACAAATAATATTTGGATCATTAATATAATTATTTATTCATTTTATTTATTATTATTATTATTTTAGTCTTAGTTTGTTATTAAAATGACTTAATTATTCTACTCTTTTATTTGGTAGAAAATATATTTAAATATCATTTACTTGTTAGACGAAGTTATGGCTTTTTAGGAGTTCTATTTAATGACTCGTATATTCTTGTGTTTCAATCGGTTGAATTTAATTAACAAAGATATTTGAGAGTATTTCTCTTCCTTTATCCATTTCGTTAGCTTTCGCTACGTCACATGCACAAGTCATTAGCTTCTTAAAAGTTGTCCGCCTTTGCATTTGTGCTATGAACCTGTCGTTTCTCCACCACTATCTGCCATATCTCTGCAGTCTATTTTCTGGAGCCAAGTTGACTGCCTCCACCATCCTATCTCCGTAGAAGTCGTCCGGATGTCGAATTTGTGCTGTAGAAAAGTTGATGTGGGTGGGTGGCTAGAATCCACCATGTCCGACCACTTGAGTACCTTTACGCCATTCGCGACACCTGGGAGGTCGTTTGGTCGTTTATTGACCACCTGAGAAGTTGTAGAACATGCCAAAGTTGCATGCCGTCAATAAAATGTTGATTTTGGCGCCCGGGTATCATACGCCTCGTGCGTCGTCCAACAAGAGTCGTGTCAAGCGAAGAGTTTGATACACGCTCTAAACTTTGTCACATGACTCGTGTGGTGTTTTCAAACAAGTCGTGTGGGTCGAGCGCCTCCAACTCACGCGTTTATCCTATTATTACGGTGTTTTCCGCCTATTTCGACTGGACTCGTCCCCAACTACTTAAGGAACAATAGGGCACGTCTTTGGGAGAGTTTTTTTTAGAGCTTTTCAGAGTTCTGAAGAGTTCTAACGGCTAGGAGCACACGCAAAATGAACGAGAATGTCGGGAAGAAGAGATCGACGAGGTCAAATAAGTTTTTTTTTCTTTTCTCTTTTGAACTAAATATTTTATATCTATTTTTTTATTTTATAAGCATGTTTCAATGCTAATTCTATCTTATATTCTAGGTTTTGTTTGTACTCGAATTGATTTGTGATATCATT
>CACSLK010023397.1:11103443-11120021 GCA_902706635.1 Striga hermonthica
TCATAACAATGCTCTCAACTTTTATTTTATGTACCAATTGGAAAAAATTAGAAAATGCATAGTTTCTGCAGTTGCTATGTTAGTTGTCTGATGCTGCTAGGTTAGTTGTCCGATTGTGCTAGGTTAGTTGTCTGATTGTGCAAGGTTAGTGTCCGCATTTTAAGAGCTGACCTCATTTTAAGAGTTGGTCTCATTTGATCCGCCCCCTATATATATATATATATATATATATATATAAATTATTTCTAACAATTATTAGAAATATGATTGATTCTTAAAAAGAAGTTTTAATTGAAAATTATTAATTAAATTTTTTTTATTGTATTTTAAAAATTTCTAAAAATACGTATGGTAAGTGTATTTCTTAAATTAAATGTATTAAGTGTGGTAAGTGTATTTCCTAGATTTATTTTGATTTTGATTCTATATATGCTATTTTAATCCTAAAAAAAATTAAATAAAAAAAAGGTATGTTAATAAATAGAGATTTTGTTAATTTACTATTTTTAGGCAATAATTAATGAAATTGGCGGGAAATTATTTCTAAAAATGAATTATGTTAATCCTTATTATATATTAATAGATATCTTTGTTATTCTCTTATTATCTATTTGAAATTAATTATCTTCCTTTACCTTGTAGGAAAATAAAGATACTACCTCCTATTCCTTTTAAATGTCATTTTGGCATTATCAACTATTAACAAAATAAATGTCGTGTTAGATATGTTGTACATATTTTTTTATTTTTACCCTCATTTAGTTAATAAATACATTACGTTTTTTCATATTCACTCTTTATCTTTTTTTTTTTTTCAAAAAAACTTACATCTCTATCCTCATTAATGAGGGTTATTATTGGAAAAAAAATACTCTTAATAACTGTGCAACTTCTCAAAACGACACTTATTAAAAATAGGAGGGAGTATTAGATTTGTTAAGGAGTTTTCATATTATCTTACAGTATTTTTAGGTATGTATTTAATTATCTTCATTTACTTGTAGGAAAAGGAATGACAATGGTAATAAAAGGAAGAGACTCATGTGAGATATGTGAGATGAAAAAAACGTGAATATGAGAGGTTAAAAAATCGAGCAAGAAAGGAAATAAATTGAGCAAGAAGATAATTCTAAAAATTGGCAAGGGAACAAGGAAAGAAAATTTCATATATTGAAGAGAGAGACTCGATTAAATCTGAAGGATTTGAGCATGATATTCGTGCATGGTAACTTACAAGACATGTGGATTAAGTTTTCAAAGTTGAACGAGAAGATCAATAAGATTTAGAAACTCTTAATTTCTGATGAACATGCACACCATTTATAGTTTTGTATATAGTTAGTTTCGTAAGGTTTGATTTTATTGAGCGAGCTATTCCATTAGTCTTTCAGAGAACTTAGAGCTTTTATCATTGAGAATTTGTGAGTTTTTGTTTTGATTTTATACAGTGGTCGGATTCCAATATGTTGATATATTGCTGGTAGGCCTGTAAACGAGTCGAGCCAAGCTCAGTTAAGGCCTCGAGCTCGAGCCTTAACGAGCCGAACTATAAAAAGTATATAAAAAAATCTCTTTTGAGCCTTAACGAACCCTGTA
Organism: Striga hermonthica; assembly: GCA_902706635.1. NCBI lineage: Eukaryota > Viridiplantae > Streptophyta > Magnoliopsida > Lamiales > Orobanchaceae > Striga > Striga hermonthica. The sequence goes on from CACSLK010023397.1 coordinate 11,105,040, forward strand.
AAGCCGAGCTAACAAGTTTTAAATGGGCTCGAGCTCGGCTTGTTAAGGCCTCCTATTTGAGCTGAATCGAGCTATAATGAGTCGAGTCGAGTCAGACTCGTTTAATTTAACAACACTAATTGTTGGTAATTGGAGTTGTTTAGTTATTTTATTACTTGGTGTTTGGTACAAACATCTTCATATTGCTTTGAGGGATCTATACGTGCATCTTAAATCCACGTCATGACCAAAAGAGTAGTTAGGTCGGTGGAGTCAAAGTAGGTTAGCAAGAGGGAGTTTAAACGAGTAATTATTATTTCTACTTGTTGGCCAAAAATTGTTTGATGAAAAAATTTTGAGGGTGAGTGAGACGTTCTTCTGAAAGTTAATTTTTAGTTATTGACACATTGTTTTTAGTATATATATATATATATATATATATATATATATATATATATATATATGTATATATATAAGAAAATTGCACTCCTCCTAAATTTCAATAATTATTATTATTATATTATTATAGCTATAACATGTCAACAACCCTAAAATATTCATAGGTCCAAATGTAGACTTGAAAAATTCAATACAAACTCCTAGATATCTTGAATGAAGAGTACTATAGTCTATAGATAATAATTATATCATGCATATTTATTATATTATGCTCGTCCAAAATTCATTATGCCTATAGTACAGGCTATTTACTTTAAACAATATTGAAATGGACTCATTTTATTTTTATATTGACAAAGGTTAAATTAGTGTTTTAAAAATCGGGTTAAGGGGTAAATAAAACCTTAGTTCTTGCCTAGGCTATCCTTTTCTAGCTGTATATGATTTTTTTTTATATTTTTATTTTACTTTCAAAATAAATATAATAAAAGATATGGTTTTAATACATGAAATTAACATTAACTATCTATATCTATATCTATATCTATATATATTGAAAGAGGTTGATAAAATAATCTAAAAATGTAACTCTAACTTTGTAATAGGTTGACTTATTATTATAAAAATATAGTGAAAATTACTTTAATATTCAGTAAAAAGATAAAAAAATAAATAATATTTACCTGTCGCAAATCGTGCAATCTGGTTAATACAATGATTTTCTATATAAATAAAGTATCAGTTTTGAAAATTATTTTGTGATAATTAACGCAATAAAATTCGATTGTTCATATTAATTATGAATCACTGCATTTTTTTTTATTTGGTACCAACCATACAACATTTTTCAAAAAAGCGTCTATTAAGTATATTTTGTTTTCAAAAAACATTATTTGATTGTGCACGGTAATATTACAAATATAATTACAAAATAAATAAAAATAAAAATCAATTATGAAAATTTTATTACAACATTTATCACAATATTACAATTAAGTCTTATTTATCAACATTAATAAAAAATCACGGTGATTTTTATTCATTTGGTATCCAACCATATCTTGAAATATTTTTCATTGTATCTTACAAAAATCATTTAGTCAAGAGAATTAGTTTAGAATGCTTTAAGTTATCAATAACTCAACCATTCCAATTCTAAAAAAATACAAACTCAATTTGTCAAAATATCAAAAAATATATATATATATATATATATATATATTTAATAAAAAACCAATATTCATCCTTAATAACAAATCATGTGTTCTCCTATTTTGTTGGATATTCAGTCATATGTAAATCGAAGTATGATTGAGAACATTACAAAATATAAGTATAAAATGAATTTAGTCATTTCCAAAAATGTTATTGATATAACTATCACAATGCTATATTAGAATTGATATTTCGTTTTTTTTTTTTTTCAAAACGACAGGTACTATTATAAATCAAAATGCACAAATGTGCGAATACAAGTAGCATCAAGCTGAAAGGAACAACCAACAACTGAAAAAGTGGGAGGACGTGTCAGAAGACCGCCTAGGACCGACTAGCAACACTAGATTAAAATCACTCGCAACAAACAACCAACTACACAGAACTCCTAACACAAACAATAACTAAAAAAAACTAAAAAGCTCCCAACAGGAGAATGCCCGAGTATCTGTTTATAGTATTTTTGGGCATGTGTTAACTGAGTTACCCGACTCGGGTCGTTCTCAAAGGAAGGCTCTTCGGAGCTTCGTTCACTATCTAGTCGTCAAAGTCACACGACCGAAAATGTACTAAACATTCTACTCGCAATTTGATGGTTTGAATTTAAACTAGATTAATCTACGAAATGAGAGCAATTGAAAGCAATTAACTAAGCACGCAAGAAGATGAGAGAAAAATCAAGGGGGAAAGAGAGATTTTGGTTCGCCAGAGTCTCTATGATCAATCGCACACAAATAACCGAACATTGCCATGCTAGCTAAAACCCTAAGAAGCTAAACCAAGTTCTAGCACAAAACGAGCAAGCATTTAACTCCTAATCACACTTAGTCAAGCATTCTCGATCCAAAGATTCAATCTTTTCCTCCAACCAACACAAGCACAATATCAATTTTCACGAAAGCAAACAAAGATATACGAAGTAATGAGGCTTAAGACTAAGTACCCACTCTTACACTCACTTGGAAGAAGAAACGGAGTCAAAAGCTCGAAACTTTACTCGAAACAATGTCGCCAGAAATTCGCCGGAAAACTTGATTCATATGCTCCAAACCAAAATATAAAAAAAGGAAAAAAGAAAATAGAGAGAATTTTCCCAACTTAAAAGTTGGGAAATGAGGGTTGTCTCCCAAAATACAAAGCACAATGTCTATTTATAGCTACACCACAAACACACACACACTAAAAACATACACATTTAATGAAATTCTGCAGTTCGCGGGTCTCGAAACGGAGTTCGTAGCGAGTTTGGGCATGGAATAGTGCTGGAATGGGTATTTCGCGGGTCGCCAACGGGAGTTCGCTGGCGAGGTGGGCCTTGGGAGCTGGGGACATGCGTTTCGCGGGGCGCGAACTCGGGTTCGCCTGCGAGTGGCTGGAAGCTTGTGTGGAGTGCGCCTTTCGCGGGTCGCCAGTTGCTGTTCGCTAGCGAGTGCGCTGGAAGCTTGTGTGGAGCGCGCCTTTCGCAGGTAGCGAACGAAGTCTCGCGGCGAGTGCCTAGGGTGATGAGATGCTGGCGCGCGGCTTCGCGGGTCGCCAGTTGCTGTTCGCCGCGAGTGGTGATGCTTGGTCCTGCTGCGCGTGCTGCTTCGCCGATCGCGAGTGAAATTCTGCAGGGAATAAGGGGCTAGCTAGGGTCGCACCTCGCGCCTCGCCAAAATCCGCTTTCGCAGCGAGTGGCTTCGGTACCATGGTGCATGGGTGCGGTTCTTGACTTCGGCTCTCGAGCAATGATTGGATGGTTCGGTCCATGGCTCAAAAATAGCACGAACGACTTGTCTCCCCGACAATTGCAAATTGGACCTACACAAAACACCAAAAGAGACGCGAAAATACGGAAAAATACAAAAAACACATAACAAAAATAAAAACACACAAAACACGATAAAATAGACCGGATGACACAAAACCGAACCTAAAAATGACTCGACTAACACATAAAACACAAGAAAAATAGGCACAAAAACATAACAAACAACTCCCCCACACTTAACTCTTTGCTTGTCCTCAAGCAAACAAAACAACAAGTAGCTCGAAAAGAAAAATCGAACGGTCCAAAATCAACGAGCATGCAAAATGAAACTCTCATCTTCATCCGGTTATCCCTAAAATCAAAATCCAATTTGAAACACGATCCTCACATAGCAAATCCATACAAAACAAAAACCCGTCCCGAGTTATTCTACACATGATTACTCGATTCACACTCCCTCGACTACATACACGTGCAAAAACTATAAATGGTCTACTAAACATATAAACATGAACCAATAATCCAACTCCCATTCTTTTTTTTTTCTTTTTTTTTTCTTTTTTATTTATTTATTTTTATTTAAATGAGCCACTTTTTTCAAATGAGAGTCGTTAGAACGATTATTACCTAGGTTTATCCTTGGGGTTTGTCCCCGAGTCTCCTAGGCCGATTTCCCGTACTCATTAACCCGATTTATCTAGACGACTAACTGAGCCAAGAGAAGCCTAATTCTTTCAACTCTCACTAACTCATTTTCGTGAGCTTATTTTTCCAAACGAGGTTTCCGGACGAGATGATCTAGGTTTGACCTCGAGGGGTTTCCTCGAGTTTACTAGACCGGTTTCCCGGGCTCATTATCCCAATCCACAAATGGCTCGGAATAAGAAGAGCCTAATCCGTACTTCCTCGCGAACTCACTTTTTATTCTCTTTTTTTTTTAGGGAGAGGCACACAAGGATACATCACAATTACAATAACATAATCATCACAAATCAATCGAAACGTACCACAAGTGTATAGATAACACGTTTACAACAATATCAAACATAAGGAAGGCATGCCTCAAGACAACCAATCGAGAACAAACAAAGGACAAAACAATTCCGTTAATCCACATGCGGGTTCCAATGTCAACAAATCATCAATCAATTAAAGGAAATCGTCAAAATCATCAAGTACATCAAGCATGAACGCTAATAGTGAAACCAATCAATAATCTCGACTCACCACTTAGCTATCTCGACTCTCGAACAAACATCAAGTTTCATGCGGGAGAGATGACACAAACACACAAAAACTCGAACAAAACCGATCCAAGACACAACAAATACCAAAAATAAGGCACCAAAAGCGAAGAAATATCACATAAACATGCATAATCACGAAAATCCCTCCCCCACACTTAAAACAAAGCAATGTCCTCATTGCTTGACCAAAAAGCATAGGATCGAGCACATTATCACACAAGTTCATGCGAAAAACAAAACGAACACACGAAAAGAAAACAAACACAAGAACACACAAGAAACAACTTAAGAAAAATAAAAAGAAAATAGGAAAAAAAATGCGTACTCTACACGGTGGTGGCCACCACCGTGTGTCTAATGGTGGTCGTCCGGTGGGAATAGAGAAAATAATCCGAAAGCCATCGAGCTCAAAATGAAGCCATCCGAATGACTCCACGTAAGGGCCATATGTATGCATCTCGGAGAAATAATAACCGTGAATTCATAAACTCGACGAAAATACACATATGCTTGGAAGTTCAAAAATTGGGCCACGGGACAAGTATGATCCTCCCCATAACATCTCATGGCCAACACCTCATTTGTTCACCAATGAAACGATTCTCGACGCTTGCCATAAACTCCAAGCTCCAATCCAAAAACACCCGGCAACGAATACACAATACTCGGCACGCCCGAAAAGACGTGTCGATCACTCACGAGCCCAACTCCAATCACCCACACGACCACTCCGGCAAGAGTAGTAATCCAAAGGTCGACACCAAAATTAAAAGTCAAAGATAGGTCAAGCCGATGTACCATGGAAACAATCAAGAAAAACGGTTTTCGGATGTAGGATAGAGAAGAAATACCAAGTATGAAGCTCCGGTGGCCGGAAAGTGGACCGAACATGAAGTAGCGGTCGTCGGGAACATGAAAAGCTCGAAAAATACCTATCGAAAGCTTCGTGGGTGTCCAATCGCCGGGAAAAAAGGTCGCCGGAAAAGTTCACCGGATTCCGGCGACGGTGACCAGAAAAGGTGCGCCCCGGCGAGAGGAGTCCGGGAGTGGTCTCGGATTTTTGAAAGTGGATTTGAAGGTTGAAGAAGAAATGAGATCTAGAATCTTCTTGCCGGAAAACGGAAGCCTTCTTGCTGGAATTTCTGTCGGATCTAGGAGTATGTTGTTCCCGCCGATGAGAGCTTCGATTTGGTGTATAGAAGTCAAGAATCAGAGGTGGTTGACCGGAGGAAGTGGCGGCGCGCGGTGGTGGGCGGTGGCGCCGGTAGCTTGGGGAAGAAGATGGGTGCTTGGGCTCCGGACGGTTCGCGGGTCGCGGATGGGCATTGGCGTGCAAAGTGGGGTTGGCTGGGCGCGAGGGCGCGTTGGCGTGCAAAGTGGAGCTCGCGGGGGCGCGGTCATTTCCGCCGCGCGGAAGGGGTGTAGTTGAAGCTGGGGTGTTGCGTGTGTTCGCGGGCGAAAGGAGGTTGGCGGGCTGCGGAGGGAGTTCGCTGGGTGCGAAACTCAGTTCGCCCACGAGTGCTTGGGGCTGAACATGGGGAGGGCAAACTCGCTGGCGAAATGGAACTCGCGGGCCGCGAACACGAGGTCGCTGGGCGCGAAATGCCTGTCGCGGTGCGAGCGGACGTTCGCTGGGCGCGAAAGCTGTTTCGCGGGCGAGTCCTTTAGAATCCTAGGTTATTTTCACCCCAATTCCATACTTAGGCATATTTCAAACTTTTTCAACCCCAATCCCAAATCAACTTTCAAGCATAATTTTCGCTCGATTCTCGGCCCCTTTTTCGCCCAATTTTATTTTATTTTATTTTTTATTTTTAGCCACAAATTTCCACACTCGCCATAATTCAACTCCTTTTTCAATAAAAATCTCAGCTCCGAGTCCCGTTTTCTTCTCCAAAATAACGTGTGTAGTGTGATATGCGGGGCTACTTATTCTCGAAAGAAGGCAAAAAGCAAGGAAATGCAATAACCGTGGGTTGCCTCCCACGAAGCGCTTAATTTAACGTCTTGAGCTCGACGTCACCAACAAAATCAACCGGGATCCAAGAAAAAGTGTCGATCATGCCACGCCTTCGTATTCTCCAAAAGGAGCCGATCCGGTAGCACGAAACAAAGGCGGGCGAAATGAACTCTGGTGGCCAAATTCTTGTGAAACCGAGCACGGATATCAACAACCACCAATAGGAGAGATGAATCTTTATGAACCGAGGCCCCACATTCGACCTCCAAAAATATAAAAATATCCGTGGAGCATGTCGAATCAATCTCGGGCATCGTTTGCACTATTTCGAACGTGTACTCATCAAGCTCAAGCATCGAGAGCACGGGCGTAGACACACTAAACTCCCCCACATGGTCACGGTCCTCAATAATACGAAACGACGACCCAAAGGACATGGGAACCGCCTCATACTCAACATCACAAGTCGAGTCATCAATCAAAGCACACCTCGGGTCCACGACATCACATAATGGCTCAAAATTCTCCTCAACTACATTCACAACATCATGATCCTCTGCATCCTTCTCCTTAAAATCATCCTCCCGAGCACTATCAACTCCATAAAACACAATCGAATCCCCAAAAGAATTCTCCCCCATACCATCCACCATATCAACTCCCGAATCCATACACCCACTCTCAACAATAGAATCAAAGCTCAAAGCACTATCACCGAAAGAAAGAGTTGACGTACTTAATGTGGATTGCACGGCTGATTCGTCGATAGAGGGAATCTCTTTAACATTCAAATCGTCGATGTCCTCACTCGTGTCGAGAGATTGAGTACCGTCATAAACGAGAGTGAGGCCCATCTCTTTCAAGGAGGCAAACCTATCCACCATGGCTCGAAATTCTTCCTCTAACCGAGTACTCTCCCGAATAATCCTCGCCGAAAGAGAACAATATCTATCGAGCGGAATGTGAGAATCGTCCAAATCAAGGAAAGGGATCACGGTAGAGTCGAACTTCTTGAGTGTGACTTGAAGAACGGATGGAATGGGAATGCACCTCCAACTATGAAACTCCTCAATGATCGACATGAGGCTCGCAAGTGCCTCTTGAGTGCACGTCAAAACCTCTTGGTGGCATTCGGAAGGCGCAACCGAGGTTGGAATTGAAGCTTCGGTCCTCGATGTACAAGGTTGGCCAACCGATAGGTGCTCCAATGATGGAGAGGGTGGAGCATAAGACTCGGTTTTATCTTTTTCGGACATGGGGGCCATTGAAGCACGAAGGGATAAATTGCACTCCTCTAAATGCTCCATAATCTCATCTAGATTGACTCGAGAAGCTTCTCGAGTCGGCTCGGGCGGAGGTGTCGCATCATAAAAATTGGGAGGCGGTGGATAATAGGGAGGCGTCTCGTCGTGACCCAGAGAGTAATAACCAAAATCAACTTGAGATGACAGGTAAGAAGGGCTCAGATATGGATAGAGCGGCCCTCCATACGAGTATATCTACTCATGTTAGTTGTCGGGGTATCCACGAGACGAGCTACCGGCATAAGTATAGCCGTACGGGTCCATCGGAGCTCCTCAAGCGAAGTACCTCGCACAAGAACACAAAACAACCAAGGCACACGAGGCAAAAGAAAGAAAACACAAAACAAAACTAAAACGACACGATATATACACGGACACACATACCAAAAAGCAAGAGAAATGAGAAATAAGCAAATAATCAAGAGAAACATGCAAAAACGAGCAAAATCCACAAAAAGCAAGAGAAACGCAGAAACAAACAACAACTAGATACTAAACTTGGCGTCCTACTCGCCTTCCCCAGCAACGGCGCCATTTTGTTTATAGTATTTTTGTGTGGTAACCGAGTTACCTGACTCGGGTCGTTCTCGAAGGAAGGCTCTTCGGAGCTTCGTTCACTATCTAGTCATCAAAGTCACACGACCGAAAATGTCCTAAACATTCTACTCGCAATTTGATGGTTTGAATTTAAACTAGATTAATCTACGAAATGGGAGCAATTGAAAGCAATTAACTAAGCACGCAAGAAGATGAGAGAAATCAATGGGGAAAGAGAGATTTTGGTTCGCCGGAGTCTCTATGATCAGTCGCACACAAATAACCGAACAGTGCCATGCTAGCTAAAACCATAAGAAGCTAAACCAAGCTCTAGCACAAAACGAGCAAGCATTTAACTCCTAATCACACTTAGTCAAGCATTCTCGATCCAAAGATTCAATCTTTTCCTCCAACCAACACAAGCACAATATCAATTTTCACGAAAGCAAACAAAGATATACGAAATAATGAGGCTTAAGATTAAGTACCCACTCTTACACGCACTTGGAAGAAGAAATGGAGTAAAAATCTTGAAACTTTACTCGAAACAATGTCGCCGGAAATTCACCGAAAAACTTGATTCATATGCTCCAATCCAAAATATAAAAAAAAAAAAAAAAAAAAAAAATTGAGAGGATTTTCCCAACTTAAAAGTTGGGAAATGAGGGTTGTCTCCCAAAATACAAAGCACAATGTCTATTCATAGCTACACCACAAACACACACTAAAAACACACACATTTAATGAAATTCTGCAGTTCGCGGGTCTCGAAACGGAGTTCGTAGCGAGTTTGGGCATGGAATAGTGCTGGAATGGGTATTTCGCGGGTCGCCAACGGGAGTTCGCTGGCGAGTTGGGCCTTAGGAAGCTGGGGACATGCGTTTCGCGGGGCGCGAACTCGGGTTCGCCTGCGAGTGGCTGGAAGCTTGTGTGGAGTGCGCCTTTCGCGGGTCGCCAGTTGCTGTTCGCTAGCGAGTGCGCTGGAAGCTTGTGTGGAGCGCACCTTTTGCAAGTAGCGAACGAAGTCTCGCGGCGAGTGCCTAGGGTGATGAGCTGTTGACGTGCGGCTTCGCGGGTCGCCAGTTGCTGTTCGCCGCGAGTGGTGATGCTTGGGCCTGCTGCACGTGCTGCTTCGCCCATCGAGAGTGAAATTCCGCAGCGAGTGCGGGGCTAGCTAGGGTCGCACCTCGTGCCTCGCTAGCTAGGGTCGCACCTCGCGCCTCGCCAATCTACTTTCGCAGCGAGTGGCTTCGGTACCATGGTGCATGGGTGCGGTTCTTGACTTCGCCTCTCGAGCAATGATCGGATGGTTCGGTCCATGGCTCAAAAATAGCACGAACGACTTGTCTCCCCGACAATTGCAAATTGGACCTACACAAAACACCAAAAGAGACGCGAAAATACGGAAAAATAAAAAACACATAACGAAAATAAAAACACACAAAACACGATAAAATAGACCGGATGACACAAAACCGAACCTAAAAATGACTCGACTAACACATAAAACACAAGAAAAATAGACACAAAAACATAACAAACAGTATCGGATCCCAACATGATAAAAAGTTTGACACTTTGGTGCACAGAGGCCAAACAGCCCAAACCAAAAACACGATACCTAAAAATGAGAACAAACAAACAACAACCTAAACCAAAAAACACTCCTAGACTAGAAAAGCCCTCCCCCACAACAGAAAGAGCTATATGCCAACCCCGCCACCACAACGGAGAGATCCACCCAAAGGAAAGCCAACCGAGCCAAGCACCCTTACCTGAAACTGCAGAGAACGCCTATCAAGATCCGGAACTCCCGCCCTATAACCTCTCCCCAGAAAGACACCCACGAACCAGCCAACGGAGGTTAGTCCCAGACACACACCCCCCTTCCAACTGGGAGCACAAGGACTCATGTCTCTAGATCAAACCGGCACCAATGCCTCAGCCACCGGAACACTTGAATCCCCCTCCACACCACCGACGCCCTGCCTCGGCTAACACCACTAGCTGTCGGACAGAAGCACCGTCCCTCCCTTTGACCCAACACTAGGGCACCGAGGAGGATTAGAAGGGAAGACAATGCCACAGCTTATGCAGCTACCGCGAAAATGCCGCAAACCACCCAAGCCATTCTCCGCCCACATGACCACACCCCAACCAAATCCACGGAAAACCCGCGAAGCTGACGACTAGTACCTCCAAATGTCACCGGAAAGGAAAAACTCGGTAAGTGAGCCATTCGCCTACACTGGTGCTAAGGACAAGGGGGCGCAACCACAAGGCAGAGCCCGAAGCAACCAAGAGCCGACAAAACCGACTGTAACAGTCGGACCGCCACCGACAATGGCCGACCATTACAAGCAAGGCCAAACAAATGAGCACGACAAGATAGAAAAAGAGGGATGGGGGGAAAGGAAACTCACCTCTATTCAGATATCTGACGGGCTGAAATTAAATATTAATATTTTTATTTTTAATTTCAACATAATATATTTTACAATATTTTTCAATTAAGTGTTGGTTATAATATTTGTCACAATTTTTCAACTTTAGCGTAACTTATTTAGAAATCAAAATAATATATTGTAACAAGATATGAATAAGAGAAGATTGAGGGAGAGAAGTATTTTGTGAGTATTATTTAGTGATAATATTAGAATTTGTTAAATTTTGATTATATATCCTTACTTATAAACATGGTCTAAAATGACAACTATTTTATAAGTTAAATAAACATATAAATCATATATTAAATTATTATATATATCATAAAATAAAAAAAATTATTAATATTCAAAGTTATTTTTATACTAATCAATATTCCTTCATTGATTTAATACATGCAATTATATATAATTATTGTCCTGCGCATCGCAAGGGCTTATAATCGAAACAAACGATGACGATATTAAAATTAATATAATAATTCTAAAGGATGTTTAATTTTGAGTCATTTTTCATTTTCACCATATCAATTCGGAAATTTCGATTTTGACATTCCAAGCCATTTCTACAAACAATCCAGTCTACTCGTCAATAAAGTGACTAAAGGCATCCGCAACGCAGAGTTTATTGTTGCCGTTTAAACGCCCCCCATGTTAATCATGGATATGGCTCATCCATTAAAAAGGGGCCCACTTCTCCGTTCAATCCATTGAACGCTCAGAATGCTTCTTTTTTTTGTTTTTAAAATCAGTATTTATTCTGCAGCATGCTTTTTTTTGTTTTAAAATCATTATTTATTCACTCTTTTTTTCTTTTTTTATATTTTTTTTACTACCAACTAAAAAAAAATAAAAAAATTCTTGTAATTGCACTATTTTTTTCTTATGTAATCTTAATTTAAGCTATTTTAGTCTTTTAGTGTTCTTTCATTTCATGCATTTAAAATTTATTATTATTATTTTAGAATATTAAATTTTATTTTTATTAAGAATAGAATATAAAAATTTATATTAAATGAGTGGATAATGGGTTCCACATATGTATTTGAATGAATGTGTAGGAATGTGGGTGTGTGTTTAAATGGAGAGAGATTTAGTGGAAAAATGATGTGGAGATGATATGGATGAGAGGGGGTGTTACTTATTGAATGAATGATATTTGTGTTAAAGGGTTGTGGATGCCCTAAGGGAATTTGCGGAGTTCGAGGGGCATATATTTATATATAATTAGAAATAAAGGGTAAAATAAGTTCAAGTTAAGATAACTCGAAGAAATAAAATCGATCTAAGTATACCAATTAAGCGTGGACGACCTGAGATACGCGACCTATGTTGGACAACTTGGGACAACATAACAAATGCTTACAGACTATAAGAAATTGGATCAAAACTCGAAGGAACAAACATAAAGAACACGAAGAATGTGAAGAACAATCAAGAACGAGCACTCGGAAATCTAGAAAATTAATGATAAAAACTCAAAAAGTGAAAAATACAAAGATGAACCTACTCATTATGGCTGGAGACGGTGAAATAGAAGCTGTAATGGGTAGCCGAAAATAGTAAACAAAGACCAAAGCCGGGAAACGCCGTAGTCGCAAAGGAAAAAAGATATCAAAAATATTCGAGAAGCCAAAGTGTTCCTTTAAATATTTGTACTAGAGCTAGCGATCTAGTACCCTTGGATTATACAAAAATAAATGGCCCAGATCATGCACAAAAATTGAGGACACATATTACAAAGCAAAAAAAGAGTCCTTTCAAATATGCATTAATGATAGATGTCGCACATGGCAGAAAATCAAACCGTCAACGTTACTCTATAGTTTAAGGTCGCATGGGGGGGGGAGGGGCTAGACAATATAACCATAATTAGGCTAACCGGATAACATCAAGTGCTAAGGAGTCAACCGAACAGATAAACAACTCACAACCCACGGCGATGGGGATAGGATAGACGGACGACCTAGTGAAGTCTAGATGACTTAAAGGGAGCTTGATGACCCGAGGAGCATTCTGGACCAAATGACCTGAGACAAGGGTAACGACCTAGTGGTTACAGGTGACTTGTAGGCCCTTAAACGACCTAAACGCCTAAAGTATACAAGACAACTTGACGCGATGGTCGAGATTTAGTCCAAACGACTTGAGGAGTTGTAAGTCTTGTGATGACCAAATAAGCATTACAAACTGACTCACAAAGGATAAGAAGGAATCTAATAGCGGCTAGAAATTGATTAGGAAAAGGATAAGCACTAAAAGCTAACCGCGGACAGTCAGACAGACTATTTCAGGCAGGTATTCTATTATAAAACAGGCTGAGGTACATCCAAAACCAACTTTACATTCTACATACATTATATACACATCTTTGATTAGAAAACAATTATCATGTTCTTTCCATGTGCTAACTTGGGCGTCTGTATGCTAACGCCGGAAGACTCTCCTTGCCCCTTTTGCAGATTATTTCGTAGCAACTTAGGTGGATCGGAGCTCAGATTCAGCCGATTCAACCTTGACTCGAGTCTCCAATACATCATGATCGACCATTGATCTTGTCCGACTTTAACTTGTGATGACAAGTTGTGGTAGACGGTGATTTTTACAGTTAGTTTTAATTTTATTTATCATTTAGTTCGTATAGATAAATATTTAATTTCTAGTCCATACCTTAATTTACAAAAGATTTTTTAAAAAAAAAAAGAAAAGAAAAAAGAAAGAGAGAGAGAGAGAAAAATTAGAATGTCAAAACTGAAAATTTGTGATTAAGTTGTAATTGAAATGAAAATTTTGGTTTATTTAATACATAAACCATATGATAATTGTGAATAAAAAATTTATTAATATTCGCAAGCTAATAACTATCCAGACAACATGCATGTAAAAGTAGTTAATTTATGATTATATTTCTCAAATACTTGAATTTATATAAGAAGAAATAGAATCCTTACAACAATATATTTACTTTCAACCATCAAATCTGCAGGCCGTAAATAAACTAATAAGATGTGATGTGATATAGTCTGTACTCTCTACTTTGTTATTAAAAATTGGCTCAGAATTCAGACACTCAATTTATTGGTCATTAATTAAACCATCAAGATTAATGGTTATCTGCAATTGATTGACAAAACACATTTATTTCAGGTCAATATATATAAAAATTTAAATATAATATAACAACATTTATATATATTATATTTATTAAAAGGAAAATGAATAGGGTTTCTATATATCACTTTCATTTCCAGTGAAAGATAATGAATAATGATCCTGATTGATTAAGAAATAATATTTGTCCAACTGATCCTTTGTGCATATAATGAAAAGAGTTGACTTTTGAAAAAAAAAATTATTTCAAAATAAACTATATGATAATTACATTCATCTCTGTTAGAATATTGGTTTGGCATCATGTCCGACAAACCTAATTAGTGTTTTCTAGAAGATTTCTTGTTAAGCAAGCAAAATAAATTAAAGGGAAGTTTTTCTATTTATTTACTTATGATTTAATTAAGTTCCTAATATTTATTATTAATAATATATGGTATATATTTATTGTAGTATGTATTATGGAATCCTAATCCTTTAGGAGAAGGATTACATAATATATATCCTATATATTTACTTACCATGTATGCCACATGCCATAATTAGTTCTCTTTTGCTTGTAAGACAAGGAATAGGTGGCAAGGACTATGAAAGGATGAGCTTTCCATACAAGAAGAGTTCTGGACGTTCATGAGAAGATCTAAGGAGGATTTGGAAAGATTCACCACAAGATCTTTAAAGATTTGGAAGATCGGCTATTTTTGGAAAGTCATGTTTTTACCAGATTCTTGGAACGCGTTTTTCCATTGGAAGCTCAATTCTGAAGATCTCCAAATCACATGCACGATTTCTACATCAAGGAAACTTACCTTACATGAAGGATTTCGTCCAAATCAGAAAGGAATCAATTGAGAAGGAAATTGACTCCTAAAAGGTAAAGGAAGAACTGTGAAGACCCCTTACCTTAAGGAGGTTGTATATAAGTCTACTCAAGCAATCAATTGAACATAAGAAAGCTGCTGCAAATCAAGTTCATCATTCATCAGCTTCAATTGAGTGTTTGAGAGTTTCTATTATTTTTATTTTATTCGGTCCA
>CACSLK010023397.1:11128597-11144278 GCA_902706635.1 Striga hermonthica
TTCAAGTCCCCAATCAAAGCATGACACTATGGGAAAATCAGTAAACAGAGAGAGGGAGAGATAGAGATGAAGAAACATAAAAAATTGACTAATACCAAAATATCAGGAAAAAAAAAAGGATTGCCTTTAATAGATGAAATGTTGAGTTACCTGGGTGTCCACAAGTGTCAACATTTGGAACTTTAAAAGAAAGTATACATTTCTCTTCTGGACCCACTAATATTTAGGAGAATGCTAACATCCCGTTACGGGATGGTTCTTATCTACACATTACTAGATTACATGTATATCTACGGCTACAAAAGACAACGGAACACGGGATGGTAGCATTTTCCTAATATTCATACCAAAGATTTACCATCATGTTACATTAGCGAAAATAAACTCCATCATTTCAAGTGAAAAAACATCGCTGTCGAATTAAATCGTGCATGTAGCCAGTTACTAATCACCACACGTATACTTCTCGCATACTCCTTCAACCGAAAGCCGATTCTAATTAACCTTTTACAGTTGCAAAATCGTTTTCCGGATAGAAGTTGGTGCACGAGGAACAGAGTTAGAGCTTAAGCTAGAAAAAAATTAGATGGCAAGAAACAACTTTTACCGATATCACAAATGACGAGTTAAAAGGGCAACAAATTTAGCTGACTAAATTACGTCGAAAAATAAATGCCACACCAAGAAGTTCAAAGCCAATATTGCAACTTAGCAGAATAATCAATGAATGACCACATACGGTATGCAGCATGTGAAGTTGATTATGGAGGCATTGAGGTCAAAGATGTTAGTTACAACCAAGAAGGAGGGCAATAAGGTCAATGTACAAGGATTGAGTAGTTCAAGCATTGAAAAACAGGTGACTGTATTAGATTGAGAGCCCATTAAAACCAAATAAATGCAAGAGTAATTGAGGCGGTTGAGAGGGAATAAGGAGGCTATTGCGTCAATATGATAAATACAAACTCAATACTTTGTGATATAGTTATCATTATCTTATTCATATTCTACGTTTACTATTTGTTTCTTTCTTTCTTTTTTTCCTGGCAATCTACCTCACCTTTCCTTGTCGCTTTATACGCCTTAGTGTTTCATATGCAATACGTAATGTCCTAGTGAATTCTATTTACTTCTCTATTATCTCGAGTCTTAAGTAAGCGTTCGACTCGGCTCACGTTATCTCCCTTACCTTCTTTTTCCTTGGTCAAACCTGTGATTTTCTTAGACAGGAAGGAAATGAATGATAATGGAAAGATAGCTTTCTTTAACATTAAGCATTCATTTCATATAAAGTTTGAACATTTAACGCCTCTGTCCTCCACTCTAAATTTCTCCCACTTCAAGCAACTTAAGTCCTAAAATGTGGGCATTGGTGCTATGTCCCGGTACAGCTAAATAGTTGTAGGCTATAAAGCATGATGCTCGAAAATGTGGCGACGGCCTACCAAACATAATATATGTACCTTAAATATGTTGCAAGAATATTAAACATATACTGCAAGTTTTCCTATCCCTTTCCGTACCTACTCAAAGTAAAACACATAGTGATTGGGTTTCGTAAAAAATAAACTTAAGATAACATGTCCGGTCACAAAAAAAAAAATTAAATAAAAAAAAGAGTGATTCTCTTGCACTTTGCACTTTTGTTAGAGGACAATCTCAATGCATATACTAATCCAACTTCATACTCAAACTATAAATTTCAGAATCACCTTGTCGTTCTTCGGATAAAGTTGAACCAGATGCATGCATAAAAAACATCAAGTTTTTTAAATCAACCAATAAACCCATAATTGTACATTTATGAGCTTTGCCAACTTGAATAAATCAAGAAACTATAAATTGCAGCAACTACTGTTATATTACCTAATTATGAACCTCAAATCATCTTATGTTATTGATGCCCAGTAACTACCTTAACTCCCTCTTTAGTACAAGGATTTTGGTGAGAACATGAAAGCAAGTAATCGAGAGTACTAATTTTGTTTGGTTGGGTGCTGGGGAAGGAAAACAAAAAGAATTTATAATTTTATTTCACGTTGCTTTCCTTTGATCACCAAAATCGTCTAACCAAATGAGTGATCTGTGTAGTGACTAGCGCGCCAAAGTTAACAGTTGAAATTACAGATAAGCAGTTGGGTATAAATTACAGGTGAACGAACACCTTGAACACATACAATGGAACTTTTACACTTCTCCCAACACAAAGAGTTATTTCCATTCGATACACAGCGAAATTCCTAATATTGGCCCACGACTTTCCGATATGTTTAAATTGCAGAGAAGCCTAACATGGAACAATACTGATTGCACCATAAATAACATAAGGGACAAATAAATCAACGCGATAAAATATAATTGTAGAAGCCCGAAATATTAAATAATACCTAGCACAAGGTTAAAGAAGTTGAGTAGCATACCTTACAAGATGGATCAGTCCTTTCACTTGGGAGAATGAACCCACTCCCGACTCCCTTTTCATAATTTAAATATTTGGGGATAATCCTTTACCTCAATATATTTATGTTTTGGTTCCGACACTTCTAGCCAAAATTGGTCTGTATTTAACGGGTCAACTGAAAACCTTGGTATTTTCATAGAATACTTCTTAAATTCCTTAACAAGAAACTTCACCTGCAGATACAATAAAAAATTGTGCAAAACGATGAACAGCATGCATTCATAACTGTTAGTGGACCATTGGACAAAATCAACCGAGTGGAAACAAACCCGACCACTCCATGACAACTCCCCTCATGCAACAATATCCAACCCCCAACCGGACCACTCCATGACAACTGTATTAATTATTTTCTGAATAAAAGAAGGGTTTTAGCATTTGAATTTCTATATGTGCAGTTTCTTTCCAGCTAATCAGATAAAAATTTAACACTCAAAAGAAGAAATTATGCAAAATATACAAGCAAAAATAATTAAATGTTGGTTACAAAAGAAAATTTGGGCAAGTCAGTTGTCAATTGGAGAGCATAATCTGCACATTCTATGTCACCCATACCTTTTACCACTGTATTTACGAATATCCACATGATATGTTATCGCCAAGATTCCAAAACTACCAATATGCATTCCAAAACTGGAATCAGAATCCACAATTTAACCATTTATCACCCAGTTTCAGTTTCTTTAACTAATAAGCTTTATGACTATTCAATTGTGTTCTACAGAAGGTGATGCTTAAGGATATCATTTACCTGATTCCCATTTATACCTTTTACAATCTAAAAAACATGGAAAGCTTCTTTTCAACAAAAAATGAATTATATTAAGGTCAACTGGCAAAAGTTAAAATTAGTATGAATGCATTATAAAGAGATGGTGATGAAACAGTATTTAACCAAAAAGTAATAACTATTAGATACCAAAACAACTTTGTTGCCCAAACAAAGAGATGTTACATACAGAATCAGGATTAGTTTTAGACCTCAAAAGAACTAACCCCACTAGTAACAAATATTAACTACATCCACATCTAAGCAATCTACCAAATATATGTCAACATAGACTTCTAGATATTTTTCTTCCATATGTGAATACATTAGCAGTTAGACCATGAGTAACTTAGACTCATGGCAAATCATGTCATAGCCTCCAAACATGACCAAAAGAACCATAACTGCCGGTACCTGAATAAGAATTAGGTATGATAAATTCGGAAGCATTTCTTAATAGACTGGACGACAAAAAGTATGATAATGAGACCACTGAGGAAGAACAGAAGCAATTATCAACGAGAAAGCCGCTCGAGAATCAAGCTAATTCAGTTCTCCCCACCCACTACTGCTTCTGATATATTTATCAACGATGCCAAATTCTTCATTCTGAGCAAGTCTCCGAGAATAATTCTCAGTTGATATAAGGCCCCTTTTCAATCTCCTGTAGAATATCATCTCCCAAGGCCATAAGCGTGCACAACCAAAGTACGTCTCCACAGATAAATTCTTTTCTTTTTCATCAGGGTACTGCAGGCCGTAGTGTTCCAGAACCATGCACATTTCCTCTGAAGACATTCTTGCACAACTCCGAGCATCAGACCTCACAGAAACAACATCAGACTCCTGTGCCAGCATGTCTTCTCCCACAAAATCCTCATTTTGTGAATCGTTTCTCTCTTCCACACCGTGCAAAGACAAATTATCAATATTACGGACATCGCCAATTGATTTTGGCACATCTGACTCCAAAAGGTCATGCGAGCCTCCAGAGACAAATTCACCATGCTTGGATAGACCTTTTGTCATATTCTCCTCTTCCAGTTTGGTAAGTCCTGTCTCAAATTCACCTTCTACTGCAGATGGGATATTTTCAGCTCCTAATGCACCCGCCTCCTCTTCAGATAGGTCTTCACTGTGGCCTAGGCTAACAGCATTTGCCACAGAAGTTTTGGAATTTTCTTTTCTTTCGATTGAAGAGGGAGATATTGACCTCGATGTGGACCATGACTTAGAGGTCTTGGGTCCAGAATGCCGTGAAGGTGAGGACCTCGGAGAAGAATACTGGGATATATTCTTTGAAGACACCGATTTCGACCTGGATGGTGATGGAGACCGAGATAATGCCCTTGATAATTGTCTGGAAGTTGATTGAGATCTGGAGGAATTATGGTCAGAGTGAATTGCAGAAGATGATGGCTCTTTTTCTCTCTCCGGATAATTTACATCCTGACTATCGTAACCCCTCCAATTTTTTATCTTGTCCCTGAACCCTTTACTAGGGTCCGGCATTCCAGGGGAATCCTTTTCAGACATCCGGACGTGTGCCTTCCCTTTATTCTCCCTGGACATCCTAACAGATGGTGAATGGGCCAAAGGGGATACGCATTCACGCTCGTCCAATTCCCTTCTGCTGTCGCTCTCATGAGGCTCATACCGGTCAAATTCCAAGCCATTATCCAAGTCTTTTCCATTCGTGGGGCCCACAACCTGCTCCCCCCATCTACCACCCTCAATGTGCTTATGATCATTAGGATGGGTTTGGTCACTTCCTCTCTCATAAAGGTTGGAACCATATGGTTGGTGGCTGATAGGTCCATCGACAATAATAGAGGAACCGAGCCTTCGAATTTCTCCATGTGGTTTCTTGAAATCCATCCCATGATCCCATGGATTGATGGAAGCAACATTTCCATGTGGTTTTTCTTTCAGGGAGTAATAGCTTCTGCTTGGCGGTTTGTACAACTTGCCGCGCCCCAAGGGTCTCGGTGGAGCACGAGGCTGCATTTTGGCCCATGATAGAGTAATAGCCTCCCCACAAACTCTCATGCCTTTCAGTGATTTCAGGGCCTTTTCAGCGGATGCAGGGTAATCGTAAAACACAAACCCGTATTTATCCTTCATCTGCACTGTGCACCTTCCAAACCTCCGGAAAACACGCTCAAGTTCATCAACACGAACGTGAGACGACAGATTTCCAATATGTAGTGCCATCTGCAAAACAATATAAAGGAACTATCTAAGTAACATAATATGAAACCTTAAAACCTAGGCCATGTGAACAAATACAGTTTTAATTCAATAAATGTACACACATCAGCATATATGAGGTGTGCAAAGAAACATTCGTAAGGAACAA
Source organism: Striga hermonthica (assembly GCA_902706635.1). Taxonomy (NCBI): domain Eukaryota; kingdom Viridiplantae; phylum Streptophyta; class Magnoliopsida; order Lamiales; family Orobanchaceae; genus Striga; species Striga hermonthica. Next base: position 11,134,187 of record CACSLK010023397.1, read on the forward strand.
ATTTTCAAGTTTCAACCTTAATACCGCACAAGATTTTTAAAAACATCAGTAATACGATTCAGGAGAAGGACTGCAGGTCAGAATATCCATTTTTCCAGTAAAGAATTCCGACGTATTTTTTGTTTATGACAGGAAAATAACTTAGGTAGGAACAAATCATCACACACAATCCCATTAACCTGAGCCACAGGGAAAAATTGAAAAGGCAGAAAAGAATGAACAGTCTATACTTCCTCTGGTTGGGCCATAACCAAAATCATTTCTTTTAACAAGTCGATAAACCAACACGCCTTAAACTCTGTCTAGTGAAATCCAAGCTTAAATATGACCTAGAAACTCGACGTATTACCAACATACGAATTTACTTCGAAAGTTTCCCATCATTACAAGTGTTATCAGACCTAAATTACTGAACTTCTAACACATGAGATGGAGGGCCTAGCATAAAATCAAAACCCTGTTCCACACGATCAAGCAGGCAACAAAATTCCAAACAAGAAAACGAAAAAAAAAAAAAGCAAGACTAAGCAAAGATTCGTCGAAGTAATATATACAAAACGATATGAACAACTGTTGTTCCAATGGTGACAGTCTGAGTGAGATTACATACAGATGACGACGATCGGTGGCTATCAGCTGTCGCCGCCGTGTGTGGAGACAACTGGGGTTTATGTACGCTGGGCGGGGGAAGCTTGCTAGATCAACGCTTTTTATCGGCTTACATTTCCACGTCTTTTCGTGTTCTTGGGTACGACCTTTTAAGCAATTAGGTCATTATCTTTTCGGTCCCCCAATATTGGGAAAATTGGACTAAAGCCCAAAATAATTTAGACTATATTTGATAAAACTAGCTGATAAGCAAGCCTATATATAGTCTATGATTTATAATTAAAAGTTAGACTAGTAAACACCCGTGTATTATACGGGTGTTTGTTAAAAAATTATTCTTAAATTTTAAAATTAATGAGAAAACTATATTAAATTTAGTTTACTTTTTTACAAAAAAAAATATATTACTATATATTTTAGAATGATATGTGTTACTTATGACTTACATGTGTTATATTATATTAATTTTTATAACTTACTAGTTTTTGGCCCGTGCATTTGCACGGAAAGTTATATGATAGAAGAGAATAAAGTAAAAAAAACAAATATAAAAATAATAACATAATCATTGAAACAAAATAAGAAATAATATCTAAATATTATTAAATATTTATTTATATACAACGTTCGTGGTTTTTCTATCGTCACAATCTCCATCAACACAAATTATTATCTCCAAACTCCTCCGACTGATGACTCTAGATCGTGCCACGTACAATTTTGGTCAACAAATCTCTTGTCAACACCTTTTGAAGATGGTAGTTTGCACATTTTGGTACATGACTATTCTAACGATTATATCTTCAAAATAATAATAATAACAACAATAATAATAAAAAAATAATTGATTGATATAATTAAAACAACAAAGGAAAATGTAATAGCTATTTATAAAGACAAAAAATTAAACAGTACCTATAAGCATAGTTGGGTTAACAAACTTGGGACTATTGTACCCTCACTTGGCGTGTACCATGTCCCGAGTTCGAGTCACTCGGAGGGGAATTGGGGAACCAGTTTAGATCCTCCTTTTTAAGAAGAAAAAAAAAACTTGGGACTATTTAAATCCTTGAAATTTTTGAACTTGTACATGGAAGAATTTATAAACACCGCCAGTTTTGTTTTTCCATAAAATAAGAATATATTGAAATTCATCCATGTTTTGAAGGAGTTAGTATTGGGATTATAAACAAATTTATCTGGCCATCATAATTTAGCTAAGTATTAATTTATTTTAATTAATATAAATAATTCGAATTATAATGTGTCTGATCTTTGGGATTAATTTTTGCAAAATAAATATGAATAAACAACTGTTATAAGTCATTCTTTTGCTGATGGGGATTTTCCAAATACGGGGAATAATTATCATAATTATTTTATTAATAATTATAATAAGCAATTTGGAAGTGACATAATGTGAAGGAAATGATAATAATATAAGTCATTCTAGTGCTCAACCCGTGCATTTGCACGGAGAAAAATACTTAGAAAAGATAATTATATAAAAAAATACATAACCATAATTCATTTCATGAGAAAAAATATGAATTAAGAAAATGATTTTAAATTTTATTAAACATATTGTTTGTATACAATATTTATGGTTTTTCTATCGTCAGAATCACCATCACCACATATCATTATTTTCAAACACTTCCCATTAGTAACTCCAGAAAAGCAACGTCCAATTGTTTATTACTGAAAACAGGGTCATTCAAGACTAAGCGAACGTGTGAGAGAGATTAATCTTGACTCTTGATGATCGCCATAGTATAGGAGACCATGTTAAAAAAAATTTTGCGTCGAAATTTTAACGGTACCCTCAAACAAATAGGAAATAATAAAATAGAAGAGCCATTACAACCATTTTCTTTATGCTAAATCAATTTTGTAACTCCCTTAAGTGATTTATGCTCATAATTTATGGCATTCAAGCAAGTTAATTTGTAACTTAAAAATGAAATTGAATGCTAAAAAAATTGGAGGGAGAATAAAATTTAATACATCACAATAAAATTAAATGCTTGTCTTTTATAGATATCATATAAATACTTGAAATATAAATATATTAGTTGATAAATAATTTTATTTTTCTAATTAATATTAAAAATAATTTTATTATTGTTATAAAGATAAATATAAATTATTTTTTTTATATATACAATATGGATGTTAAATCGAAGTTCATCAAAAGAAGATTAATTTGATATATTACATATGTAAAACTGATAAAAAAAAATACAAAAATTATTAACTTTTAAAATATATATACAATTCAATAGTTATATAAGGAATGATATTAAAATGCAATTAATACATCTAACATGACCATAAATAATCAACATATCTATGGTAATCCGAACCTAATTACTTTTGGTTTGGAATTAAATTAAAATTTACCCAAGCCTAATAACGAATCATGTAATTTTGCCACATAGAATTCTGAAGCACCAGAAGCAGCCACGTAGGCTCAGCGCGTTCTGGATTAATATATAAGGGGGATTATATATGAGCTATCAATTAACTTATCAGCTATCAACTAATTTTGCCAAACATAACATTTTTCTCATTTGTTTTTAGAGAGCGAGGTTGCGAGAAGAGTTTAGTAGCATTTCACCCTTTATACTCATATACCCCTATCCACTACATATAGTTTTTTTGTACTAGGTTTTTCTCACAACACACACACTTTAGAGATGTGGTCTTCCTCGTTCCTTGTTTGGTAATGTGGTTCATCTGGACATAAATGAACAACTTTTTTATGCTAGTTTTTTTTCACATCGCACATACTTTAGACACATGGGCTTCCTCATTCCCTATTTGATCTCTTGGGTCATCTGGACAGAAATGAATAGTGCGAAGCATAGGAATATTATTTTTTTGTACTCTCACATTGTTTTGCAGGTTGATCCACATAACTCTCCAATTAGTTCTTGGCAGACTCACACCTAGAGACTAGAAAGGTTGTACGTCGTTCCACCGCTTCGTAACATCTCTGTTGTCGCCTGCTCAACATCCACCTCCTGGAGTCTATATTTGGTTGAGTCCCGACCCCCTTGGGTTAAGCTAAACACTGAAGGATCTTCCGACCAACTTACCGGAGGCAGAAGCCTGATTAGGGATCACAACGGAGCTCTCTTTACCGCCTTCCACGCTCCTAGCCTCCTCGAGCTACGATACAGAGGTTCAGCCGCTTCTCGCATTTGGATAGAGTTGGATGTTACCGTTATTGTCACCCTCTTGACCTAAGGCCACCAAGGCTTGTGGCAGATTCAACACCCGCTCATTCGCATCAAATCTATACTTCGTCGGTTCACTACCAGATCTCGCACATCTTTCGCGAGAAGAACTGACCTGCTAACTACACGGCCAGACTAGGTGCCTTCCACCCTACTGAGGCGAACCTTTCACCTGGATGACGCCCCTCTCCACCATTGTACTCTTGTGGAGATGGACCAGATTGGCTACCATTCGTGTAGATTATAATAGTCGTCTTTTACTTTTGTGATTCCACCCACTTTGTGGAGGAGACTATTCACCTGAGCACCTGTTAGCCTAGGTTCAGATTTTTTCTTTTGGTTGTTGTCTTTTTATTTTTCTCGTGTTTGCTTTCGGTTTTTGGTTGAACTTGTGAGACTTGTAAATTTTCGGCTCGTTTAGGGTTTTGACTATACACAGATTGGGATCCGGCCTGGGTGTTTCTCTTTAAACAAAAAAATATAATTATAAATATATTTTTAAGTCAATAACTTTTGTATTTTGTTATTAGTTTTTCATTTACAATACATTTTAATTTGTAGAGTTTTGAATTGATCATCATATCACATATTTAAAATAAATAAATAATTTATTTTGTTTTATTATAAAATTAAATTATTTATCAATACTAATTAAAAATTAGTAAAACTATATATCGCTTTATGAGCTAGAGAATATATTATAATATAACACGGGCAATTAGTGCGAGTAAAATATTTCATATTAAATTTAATAATAATACAAATTTTTAAAAAAATATTTGATATTTAAATAAAAAATTCATATAAATTTGTTTTAAGATTCTTTTTTTTTATATTTTTTTAACTAGCATATGTATAAGCATAACCGCAAGTGCTAGTCCATATTTGAGTGGATGCGGTTCGGTGCATAATCACACCAAGCTCAAACCAAACAAAATTGAAAACCAATTTTATGAATAATAATAATTGTATCGCACTGTAGTATAATAAAAAAAAAAGGCGAACCGAAAATTTTTTAGATTAATCGATCGAACTACACCAAACTGCATAATTCGGCTTTGTTTTTCGACTACAGCTCGATTGCTCAATCTAACAGGCCCTCATCGATAGGTTGATTTTATTTTATTTTATTTTATTGGATTTTCTGATATCATTTTCCTTTGAAGGAAAAATAATAAAATAATTATTTTATTCGCACTCTCTCTATCATTTCCTCAAAACCATTTTAAGCCCTTTTCACGTCCAACTTGAACATGTTCCCTCTCGACTCCAAATTCATCTCCATCTCCATCTTCGATCGAATTCGATCAATTTAACTCACCGTTTGTTCATCTTTTCCACCATGACTCTCGGCTCAGGAGGATCCAGCATCGTGGGTAAAAATTATACTCTCTTATGGATACATTTCGTTTTGTTTCATGTTTTCATTTTTCCGGTTGGTGATGTTTTTGCCGGATTTATTTCTCCTTTTGCTGTGTGAAATAATTAATCGGGGTAAGATGTGAGTGAAGGATCAGGATGAGTTGATGGCGATCTGTTGTTGGATCTTTCTCTGTTGCGTTTATTTAGTGTTAATCTGAAAATTTTGTGTAGATTCTTCTGGGAAATGATAATGGGAGAGCACGATTGGGAAGCTCTGGTGTAAAGATTTTGCTACGTAATTGATTCTGTTGTGAATTGATGGTGTATCATGTGTGGTAGAGTTCTGGGTTATTGTCATGTCGAATAAAAAGAACCAATCCAATATTTTTTTGTAGTTTAATCATGTATTATGCGCGTGATATGGTGTTAAAAGACATATAGAAGATCGATGGTTGTGAACTGTGCACTAAGTTTTAGTACTTAGTAGTTTATGGACTTGGAGAAAGTATGATGACTAGTCTAATTTGTTTTTTGGTCCTTTTTTGTGTCATTTGATGAATTAACTGCCCATTAGATTACTAGTTAATCTTATGAAACCTATGATGTATTTTCACTTGTGATGCTTCACGTGTAAATATTAAATCCTCAATCATCTGTGAAATGCTGAAAATGCAACTCTTGTTGCCTCGGCTATTTTCCATTTCGCGTGTTGTAAGAGATTGAATGTGTTTGTACTTGTGAAAATTTTTATTTGGAGTGCTTTAAATATCAAAGTACCTCGAATTTTAGATTGCTTAAGGAGCTTGGCTCGGCTCGTTACACCTCTAATGATGACGAGTCCACTTTGTTCTTTTCAATGCCCCAATCAATCATGGTTCCTTTGTTGTGTTGTTGTTGACAGATTATCCATCCCTTAGACTACTAGTTAATCTTATGAAAATTATGATATCATTTTCACTTTTGATGATCCATGTATAAATCCTCAATCATATGCGGAATATCGAAAATGCAACTCTTGTTACCTCATCTATTTTCATCTTGCGTGTTGGAAGAGATTGAATGTGTTTGTACTTGTGAAAACATTTGATTGGAGTGTTTTACATATTGCAGTACCTCGAAATTTTAGATTGCTTGAAGAGCTTGCATGTGGAGAAAAGGGAATCGGGGATGGCACCGTGAGCTATAAAAAGAATGATGGAGATGATATTTACATGCGCTCTTGGACAGACACCATCATAGGTCCCCACAGCATGAGGTTCTGGCCTGCATTACACTAATTCATTTAGATGTGGAAGATATATCACGAATAGCTTGCCTTGTATTGGTGCAGAAAAAACATGTCGAATAATTTTATACGATTTATATCCGTATGCATGCATATATGTGGATGAAACTGCTTGAAGTAGATTGAAATCATATGTTAGATACACAATTGGTGTCACCTTTAGGAACCTCTTCATGGCTCATGGTGGTGCTGCCGAATGATATATCTATTTTAAAAGCATGAAAAATGAAATTAATGTTTGTGTCAACCATAACATCTGCAATTTTGATGGAATATGAAAATCAGTATTATACTGCTAGCTTCTTATTAGTTTTCATTGTTTTCTATGCTATGAGAATATTGTTTTGCTGTAACGACTTACTAAAAGTATGGAATACATATTTCATTTTTCCTGTCAGTCTGTACATGAAGGGCGCATATATCAGTTGAAGCTGTTATGTGACAAAGATTACCCGGAGAAGCCTCCCACTTTCCGATTCCATTACCGAGTAAATGACTTGCGTAAACCATGAAACTGGAGTGGTACAAATATAATGACCTCAAGGTTAAGTTGGACCGTTATTTTTTTGTTTGGAGGGACCCCTGAACAATTTAAAATACAGATTTTCACAAAATATTTTAACATCTGGTATTCAGCCACAGTAATGAACTGATCACAGTAATTTTTTGTTATTGAGCATGTTAATATTAACATGACATTGATTAATGTGTTCCTACACTGGCTATCAATGAATATGATACATGATTAAGAAGGTATATGAAAGTAAAGGAATGGAATCTCTTTCATCTTTTAATAAGATTTGACGTTCTCCTGCATATTTACGGGAGTCAACAAGTTACACTTCATGAAGACTAATGAGAAATTGTGCAATTTACTGGCAGGGATGGACTATTTTGATAACATCTTCTCCAGTTAAAGATGTTTTATTTTTTTATTCTTTTCTTTTTATCCGAGTTAATTACAAGGAAAACAGAGAAAATGGATTCGAGTCGTGCCAGGGTAACTAATTGTTAGGTCCACACCGTAACTTGCAAAATGTTGGGAGTATTTCATAATTAGGATGAACTTCATGGACAGTCATTGTAATGTAATTTTTTTCTTTTTATTATTTGCATAGTTTAATGTGTAAGCCAAGAGCTGGATACTCGTAAATCTTTCAAAAAAGAACATATGCATCAATTGATTTACTGTTTTTACGATCAGGTGGAACCTAAAATGTTCGGGCTTCTAGCCAACTGGCAGCGGGAGTACACGATGGAGGATATACTGACACAACTCAAGAAAGAGATGGTTGCCCGCCTGCCCCAACCAACCGCAAGCTCGTCCAGCCTCCCGAAGGAACCTACTTCTAGTGTAAAAAAGACAAATTCGAGGGGTCCTATGACCTCGTGATATAAGATTTTATAGCTTTCGTATTGTGCTAAGATGTAAGTTGCATGGGGAATGAACGTTCCAGAAAACTTTTTTTTTTTTCCAATTTCAACTCGTTCGTTTTATCTTTTGTTAATCTGCCGCTGTTCCCCTGCAAGACTGTGTTCGGAATGTTTGTTGACGGGATTTTCTTGTGTGTGACAATCCTTTGGGACATGTTCTTGTTGATAATATATACTACCTCCTGTTCATTATAAATGTCGTTTTGACTTTTGTGATTCATCCATTTTATTATGTATCTAGACATTAATATGTTTAGATACATAACAAAATGGATGAATCAAAAAAGTCAAAACGACATTTACAATGAATAAGAGGGAGTAGTATTTTGTGTTCAAATTGGGGCGAGTGGTGTAGTGTGATTTAGTGTTGAATGCAGGATGTTGAGAATCTGCTCAGTGGTATCGTGTTCGAGCCATGAGAATGCAGCAGTGTTAAAACTCTTGAGGGAGAGCTTTGCCGCCCTTGTGGTCCTACCCGGCTCGATTCCGGATTAGTCGGTTTCCATGTGGATCCGGAAACCGGAAGGTCCCTGTACCAAAAAAAAAAATGAAAACTTATTGGAATATACTTCTAGTTGCTATTTTTTTTTGGCATTATTCTCGTTTTTGAATTTGTATAAAATGCATTTGAATTGCAATAAGTAGGGGTGTGTGCAAAACTTGACTAAAACCGAAAAACTGACCGAAACCGGTTGAAATAAAATTTTAGGTTCAATTATCGATTTTTTAGTTTTAAATTTCGACTACATCAGTTTAGTTTCAGTTATATTTTTAAATTAACAAAACTATATAAATTACATATATATTTTTACTTAAAAAAAAATAATAAATATTAAATAAAAAGTAAATACTGAATACTAAATATATTTATAAATTATAAATTTATTTGTTTCAGGTAATTTGGTTAACTGAACGAATAGACCGATTATTTCGCTTTGGTTTTAGTTCAATTTGAGACAAAATATTGGTCGGTTCGGTTTCTAAAAAATCTGGCTCTATTTTTTTGGTTTTGACATTTCGGTCTGTTGGTCGGTTCAACAGCCTGTAAGGAGTGACAATGTACCTTAAAATTTCAAAATATTTCACTTTCCCCATTATTATTTAATTTCATTTAAATCATTCTTTCAAGGACCATAGAAGCCAAAACAAAAACTTTTCATGTAGATCCATTGGTTAGATTTCAAGAACAAATGTAGCCCACTTACTTAAAAGAGTTGTTTTTTTTGGTACAGGGACCTTCCGGTTTCCGGATCCACATGAAAACCGACTAATCCGGAATCGAGCCGGGTAGGACCGCAAGGGCGGCAAAGCTCTCTATTAGAAGAATTTGAGCAGTAAAGTGTATAGAACACAAAGAGAAAACCAAACGATTGTATTATCTGAGGAAGATGAAGTGAAAAAGTGTTTGGGATATTAGGGTTTCTGCCCTTATATACTACTATGCTAAACATAAAGTGTTAAATGGCAAGTAACACTTTTACAATGCAGAAATAACTAATAGTGTAGTACAACAATGAAAGCTCTATGTACAACTATTCTATTACCCCCCCTCAAGTGGAGCATGGATATTAGGCATGCTCAACTTGGAGAGGAGAGACTTGAACAGAGGGCCTGGAAGAGCTTTTGTTAAGAAGTCTGCTAGTTGGGATTTGGTGGGAATGTGCTTAAGTTGGATGAGCCTTTGAGCTATCTTCTCTCTTATTAAGTGGCAATCCAGCTCGATGTGTTTTGTTCTTTCATGGAAAACAGGATTAGAGGCCATAGCAATAGCTGAACTACTATCTGTAAAAAGGCAAACAGGTGTAGTAAGTGACAACTGTAATTCAGAACAAAGAGAAGATAGCCATTGTATTTCACATGATGTGTATGCTAGGGCTCTATATTCAGCCTCTGCAGATGATCTACTTATAGTTGGTTGTTTCTTTGATTTCCAAGATATAAGTGAGTCACCAAGAAATATCAAATATCCAGTCACACTTTTTCTAGTATCAATGCAAGAAGCCCAGTCACTGTCACAATATGCTGTAAGCTGTAATTTAGAAGATTTAAGAAAGAGTATACCTTGTCCAATAGTGCCCTTGACATACCTTAACACTCTCTGTGCTGAGTGAAGATGTTGTGCAGTAGGTTGTGACATATATTGGCTTAAAGATTGAACAG
>CACSLK010023397.1:11145235-11155364 GCA_902706635.1 Striga hermonthica
TCCCACGTGGATCCGGAAACCGGAAGGTCCCTGTACCAAAAAAAAAAACATGAAAACTTATTGGAATATACTTCTAGTTGCTATTTTTTTTTTTTTGGCATTATTCTCGTTTTTGAATTTGTATAAAATGCATTTGAATTGCAATAAGTAGGAGTGTGTGCAAAACTCGACTAAAACCGAAAAACTGACCGAAACCGATTGAAATAAAATTTTAGGTTCAATTATCGATTTTTTAGTTTTAAATTTCGACTACATCAGTTTAGTTTCAGTTATATTTTTAAATTAACAAAACTATATAAATTACATATATATTTTTACTTTCAAAAAAATATATTAAATATTAAATAAAGAGTAAATACTGAATACTAAATATATTTATAAATTATAATTTATTTCTTTTGTTTCAGGTAATTTGGTTAACTGAACGAATAAACCGATTATTTCGCTTTGGTTTTAGTTCAATTTGAGACAAAATATTGGTCGGTTCGGTTTCTAAAAAATCTGGCTCCATTATTTTGGTTTTGACATTTCGGTCGGTTAGTCGGTTCAACAGCCTGTAAGGAGTGACAATGTACCTTAAATTTTCAAAATATTTTACTTTCCCCATTATTATTTAATTTCATTTAAATCATTCTTTCAAGGACCATAAAAGCCAAAACAAAAACTTTTCATGCAGATCCATTGGTCAGATTTCAAGAACAAATGTAGCCCACTTACTTAAAAGAGTTGTTTTTTTTGGTATAGAGACCTTCCGGTTTCTGGATCCACATGGAAACCGATTAATCCGGAATCGAGCCGGGTAGGACCACAAGGGCGGCAAAGCTCTCCCTCAAGAGTTTTAACACTGCTGCATTCCCAGGGCTCGAACACGAGACCACTGATTAAACTGGAAGAGACCTAAGTCATCTCATCCAAGCGTTCTTGGGTTACTTAAAGAGTTGTTGATTGCATCTATAGACAACTACTGGTGGATGCAAATAAACTATTAATCCATCTGTTTTAAATTATAAGTCAGTTTTGACTTTTTTGATTCATCCATTTTACTATGTATCTAGACATGTTATTATCTAGATACATAGCAAAGTGGATGTACTGAAAAAGTCAAAGCGACTTATAATTTGAAACGGAGGGAGTATACATTATTTATGTGTATAATATTTAAAGTTATGAGTAAGCTAACGAGTATATCACATTTTAAACTATGACAATTAATAAAATTAACTGATATAAATATAAACTGTATAACTTACATATGTGTCACTACATTTATGACATAAGTTGCAATTTGTACAATTTTGAGATGCCGTGACAAACTAATTAATGGGAATTATTATTATTATTATTATTATTATTATTATTATTATTATTATTATTATTATTATTATTTGTTCTGCATATAGTCCACTACATGAAATATAAGTTTTACCAACGAAATAATCCGTTGCTAATCAAATTTCCCAACAAAATGCCAACGGTTTACCAACAGATTTTTTTATTGCTATGTGCCTTGTTACTAACTTTTGCCAACGGAAAATACAATCCATTGGAAAAATTCTCAACGGATTACCAACAAATTTGCAACGGAAATACTTCATAAGATTGCTAAGGGATTCTCAACAGAAAATGGAGTTGCTAAATCATTCCGTTGGCAAATTATAAACGTAAAGCCAACGTATTCGTTACGAATATACCAATAGATTACCAACAAATTTTTCCCAACGGATTACCAACAGAATATTTTTTTCCAACGGATTGCTAACGAAAATTTCCCAACGGAATTTTTCCAATGGATTGCTAACAGATATTTTTCCCAGTGGATTACCAAGGGATTTTATTTTTTTTTTTCCAACGGATTACCAACGGTTTTTTAGCAACAAAAATTGTTGACCCAACTTGAAGGCTATACAACCACCTGACCCACCTTGAACCACATGGCTCACAGTGAGCCCATGACCATCCACCAATATAATCCTTACTAATTCTCTCAATCTCACAACACTAGGACTTGAACTCAAGACCTCTTGCATGTTAAAGAGGTAGCACCCCCACTAGGCTATATCAATGTATGATACATGATTCTACAATTCTTATTTTTATCAACTATGTAAATTATATAAAATAAGAATTGTGGAATATAAATTATATTTTTTATATTCATTAAATTTCTATATTATTTATGCTCCAACCGTTTAATTATATTTGGTGTTTTTTTAATATGTTTAATTATAAAAATAGTGACTGTATATATAAGTATCTACAAAATTTATGACATTTGTAAATGAACTAGTATGAATCTCTTGCGACGCACGGGTAAAAAATATATATTAAAATTTATAAACTAAAAATACTCATGAAATAATATTTGTAAATAAAAAATATGGAATTAGTATTTAATACAATTTACGCATATTAATTTATTAAAAATGTTATATAAAATTTAAATTGTGCAAAATTACATAAAATATGTCTATTTAAATTACTACACAACTTGTACGGTGTACTAATTGATAATAAATTATATTAGATTCATTTCCAAACAAGTGTCATTTTAAATTTTTTATTTTTAAATTCGATTTGGCTACAATGTGATTCCATAAAAGAAAATATTTTGGTAAAATTTTATCATATATTTAAATATATATATATATTTAAGTATAATTATAAAACTTATATTGTTTAGTTAATTAAAATAAATTTATTTTTGTATAACTATCCAAATCAAAAAAATTAAGTAGTTGAATAATTTATTAAACCATAAATAATAAACTATTTCATTTACGTTCAAGTTAATATTGACCAAGTTATGAATAATTATTTATTTGGCTTTTAAATTTGAAACTCAAATTTGGACTACACAATATTTTTTTTATATATGTATATATATACACACACACAAGCGTTATCGTTCAAATTTCTATATTTGTTGTCGGTCACGTTATCGTTCAAATTTATCACCGTGTTAAATAATGTTTACAAATTTAAAGTATGGAATAGATATGTTATATGATTTACCTATATTAATTTATTGGTAATGTTATATAAAATTTAAATTATGCAAAATTATATAAAACGTGTATATTTAAATTAATACGCAACTCGTACGGTGCGCTAATTGATAATAAATTATGTTATATTCCTTTGAAATAAGTTTGTCATTTTTTTAATTTTTTTTTTCTGAAATTAAAAGAAAATATTTTGGTAAACTTTTATCATATATGTAAATATCTATATAAATAATAAGTACAATTATAAAACTTATATTGTTTAGTTAATTAAAAGAAATTTATTTTTGTATAAACTATCCAAATAAAAAATTTAAATAATTGTGTAATTTAATAAACTATAAATAATTAACTATTTCATTAACGCTCAACTATAAATTATGTAGTAGTGATTGATTTTATTTTTAATTATAGTAATAAATTAAGAAGAAAAATATAAATTTTGATGAATCTGTTTAAATAATTTTAAATTAATTACATAACTAAATATTATTAAGGTATATTAAATATTTATCATTATATATACACACACATATATATAAAGAATTTTACTTTTCTAAGTGTTATAATTTTAATAATAATGTCATTATGACAGTAAAATTTAAAAAATAATGGTTGAGTATTACGATTAACAAAACCAAGCAAAATTATTACTTTGTTTATGTCAAAAAATAAATATAGAAATTCATTGCTAATACAATATTAAAAGTGTCCGTTTCTGTTATGTTGCTATTTGCTAACGGAAAAATTCCGTTGCTAATACAATTTTGGAAGAGTTTATTGCTATTCTGTTGCTATTTGAAAATGAAAAAATTGTGTTGATATTTACTAACGGAATAATCTGTTGGTAATACAATTTTGGATTAATTTGTTGTTATTCCGTTGCTATTTGCCAACGGAAAAATTCTGTTGCTATTTGCCAATGAAATAATCCGTTGATAATACAGTGTTTGAAGAGTTTGTTGCCATTCCGTTACTATTTGCCAACGAAAACATTCTGTTGCTATTTACCAACGCAAATATCCGTTGCTAATACAATTTTTAAGGAGTTTGTTGTTATTCTCTTGCTAGTTACCAACGGAAAAAATCCGTTGCTATTTACCAACGAAATTATCTGTTGCTAATACAATATTGAAGGTTTTCGTTGCTATTCCGTTTCTATTTACCAACAAAACCATTTCGTTGTTATTTGCCAACGAAATAATCTATTGCTAATACAATATTGATGATGTCTGTTGCTATTCCGTTGCTATTTGTCAACGAAAAAAATTTGTTGCTATTTACCAACGGAATAATCGTTACTAATACAATATTGATGATGTCTGTTGCTATTCCGTTGCTATTTACCAACGAAAACACTATGTTGCTATTTACTAACGGAGTTATCCGTTGCTAATACAATTTTGAAAGACTTTGTTGCTATTCTATTGGTATTTTGTTTGTGTTTACTAACGAAATATTTCTGTCACTATTTACCAACGGATTACGAAGAGTAATTTTCCGTTGCTATATCTTGTTAGTATTTTGTTGGTAATCTGTTTAGAAAAATTGTACATGGAATGCATTGCTAATCCGTTGGTGATTCGTTGGCAATTCCCAACGAAAAAAGTTTTGTTGGTAATTTTTATTAGCATTTTGACAATTTCTTTGTAGTGGTCGGTGAAAACATTCAAATACTTCCAGCACAGTCAATAGTTTGTGGACATTTTTTGTTTGGTTGAATAAGTAAGATGAAAAAGTGGAAAAATAATATTATAAAAAAGGGTAAAGTAAATTGATATGATAAATAAATAAATATAAGATAAAAATGAAACGGTATAGTTATAATATTATTATGATTATAATAATAAAATATTGATGATAAGATTGTTATTTTAAAAATGTACCAGCGAATAAATAATTTATTATTCTAAAAATATAAATAACAGTTAGTTTTGTCTTTTAGTTATAAATAAAATTTGTATAATAAGAGTAAGATGGAAGTAATATTATTTTCTTCAAAGCATTTTATTGTATTTTCAATTTCAATGACAAATCTAGGTTGACAAATGCATATTTACTCTATACTAGTACAACACCTGTGTATTATACGAGTATTTATTATTTTTTTTCTTAAAATTTAAATTTAATGAAAAATAAGTGGTTGAAAATTTAAATATTTTTTATATTAAAAAAATATTATTATTAATTTTAGTAGGATACTTGTTACTTGTGCGACTTACCTGTGTCATATTATAATAATGTTTGTAACTTATAACATATAACTATATTAAACATAAAAATATTAAATGAGAAATAATTTTATTTTTTAATTAATTTTAATAAAAAAATTTATTATTATTATAAATATAAATATAATTTATTTATTTTATATATATAATGGATGTCAAATCGAAACTCGTCAAAAGACGATTAATTTGCTATATTATATATGTAAAACTGATAAGAAATAAAAAAATTATCAACTTTTAGAATACATTTACAATTCAATAGTTATAATATGAAATGATATTAAATACAATTAATACATCTAAAATGATCATAAATAAATCAACATATTTATGATAATTCGGACCTAATTATTTTAGGATTAAAATTAAATTAAAATATATCCAAACAAACAATAAAGCATGAAATTTTGACACATAGGATCCGAAGCATGTGAGTCTGCCAGTTAGATTCAACGCATTCAGAAATTATATACAAGAGAAGGGATGTGTACAGTGAAACTGAGAAAGCAAAAATAATAAAAATAATAATAATGATAAATAAATAAATAAAAGAAAAAATAATCCAAAAGGGTAATAGCGTCATTAGCCACTCTCTCACCCAATAGTATGATTATCCCCACGTCTCCATAAAAGCGCTTTTTTTGCACTCACACGTCACTCACAAACACACACACACACACACACACACTCGTTCAGTTACCAATTTATGATATTAATAAATCATTTCCCCTCAAACCCTAGCTTTTTCCCCAAATCAAACAAATCGCCATCCATCGCTTTCGATCTGAATGCCCTCTCCATGGCCACCGCCATCCCCCCTGACAAGCCGCCGCCATACTCCACCGCTTCTCCTCCTCCGTCTCCCCCGCTCCTAGCCGATCCCGGCCGCTCCAAAGCACCGGTCTTGATCCGATCCGTCTGGTCGGAGAATCTGGATCACGAATTCTCACTCATTCGCGACCTTGTCGACCGTTTTCCCTTCGTCTCCATGGACACGGAGTTCCCCGGCGTCGTCTTCCGTCCCTACCAGCACCACTCCGACCCGCGCGAGCACTACCAGACCCTCAAGTCCAACGTGGACGCGCTCAAGCTGATTCAGGTGGGGATCACTCTCTCCGACGCTTCCGGGAACCTCCCGGACCTCGGCTTCCCTGACCGCCGCTTCATATGGGAGTTCAATTTCTGCGACTTTGATATCTCGAGGGATGACCACGCGCCAAACTCCATCGACCTCCTCCGCAACCAGGGCATTGATTTTGAGCAGACCCGAAAGTGGGTGGCCGCCGCCAGGTTTGCCGAGCTCATGGTGTCGTCAGGCCTTGTGTGCAATGACGAAGTCACCTACATAACATTTCACAGCGGCTACGACTTTGGGTACCTCATCAAGGCCATCACAGGGAAGGCTCTTCCCGGGAGCCTTAGGGATTTTCTGAATCTGCTGAAGGTCTTCTTCGGGGACCGTGTTTATGATGTTAAGCATCTGATGAAGTTCTGCCAGGGGCTCTATGGTGGATTGGACAGGGTGGCGAAGTCCCTTGGTGTGGAGCGTGTTGCCGGTAAGTGTCACCAGGCCGGGTCAGATAGCCTGCTGACCTGGCACGCATTCGAGAAACTTAGGGCTGTGTACTTCAGCAAGGGTGAGAAGGAGAAGGGTTTGCTGGACAAGTATGCTGGTGTTCTCTATGGGTTAGAAAATCCATGATCCTTAATTAGCTTCTGTACTGTAGATGTGCTGAAGCAGTTGGTAAAAAGTGTTTGGTACTTGGTTTCTATTGGCTTTGTTTCCCCGTTCTCTGTACAATTCATTTCCCATAATATCAAAAGCCAATATCCAGTTTGAATATACTTGTGTCTTTGCTTCTATTTTTATATCTTTGAATGTTTTTCTTGGAAGTATATGACATATTTATACACACACACACGCACACATACATACTCATGATGGTGCAGACTATGAATGTTCATGTTCTGTCCAAGTTAGGAAACGGAAATGAATGTTGTTAGAATTGCAGGATCATGTGAAGAATGTGTTGGGTGGTTTCAAGGGTGGTGATAAAAGACTTGTTTTTGTAGTACAATAATGTGTTTTTGAATCTTCAATGCTTGTGAAGATATTGGTGGTTGCTGATTGGTTAATGCAGCTTAATAATGCTACCTGCATTTGATTAGGTGGGTTTGGGTGGCAGTGGCAACATAATGCTTTGCCTACTTGTGTAATAAAATAGCTGTCATGTTTCTTAGGTGGTTTGACACCTGAACACGATAGTAACAGATTTTGCTATGGTAAAATGTAGTGACCAGACTTGGTTGTAAAAATTCAAGGATGAAGCTCGGTCGGTCGGTCCACTTATTAATTTCTTTCAAACATATTGGCATATGAGGCTTTTGGTGGTGCTTTAAATATAGGGGATTCTAGTGCAACCTTGCCAATAGTTAGATGGAGGCTTTGTATGCATCGAAGAGAAATATATAAGGAAGTTAAGGTTACTCTCCCAAGAGAAGGCTCGTATTGCTTATATGGGTTACATTTGAAAACTGCTTAAGCAGCCTCTGTCTTGAGGCTTAAGCATTGGGGAATACCGTGGACTCTCTCGATGATTCATAGTGTTTGATTAAAGTGGGGGTAATTTTTAGTAAGCAAGGATCTTGTTTGAAAAATAGACTGGAGGGTTATAAGAAGGATGAGTGGGTGGGTGTGCCTTTAACTCTTATAGTTAAAATTTCCGTCTCTATTATTATTATCTGTACTCCTAACTGAATATCCTTGATTATCTCGTTTGTGTGTACACAAAGACCTGTACAAATTAAGAAGTTCCAATTAATGTTATAAGATTATTTAGGTTGGTCTTTCAGCTAATTGACGTGCCTTAAGGTACACCTGCACTCAAGTACAATGCTTTGCTTGATCCTTGCATGTTGCCCTTTTGTGTTTTCCCATTTCTCAAAGATTATCACTAAGACATGTACGAGCTAGGATTGAATGGTTTTGATATGAAGAGTTCAGATAATGGGGTGAAATAAAATTTGATAGTGGCATATTTATGTTGATCTCTCTCTCTCTCTCTCTCTCTCTCTCTCTCTCTCAAGTGGTCTCCTGTACTGATTTATACTGGGTTCAATTAAGTTTCATAGGAATTTAGACTCCCACCCTGCCAGTCCCTCTATAATGAATTAAAACAAATGGGAGATGAATTCTGGATAATTTATACATGTTGCTCTTTGTGGTACCTTTATGTGCTAAAGATGGTTTTGGCTTAGACCTTAAATATTTTTTATTTTTTTTTTTCAAATTTATTTTCTTGCTCATAGAACATAACATTTTCCTCATTTCAGAAAGCTAAAGTCTATAATCACTATGTCACATGTGTTGTAAACATTTTTTAATTAAATCATGAGATGTGATATTCTGTGTAAATAATCTAATCCCAAAGTGACAAATCTATTGTTCGAGCTCTTCTGAATCCTGCATATTTTATGAATAAAGGCATAGGATAATTCATGATTTTAACATGCAACATTTGTTTGATTGTTTTGGTTTTGATGGACTTAATACTAGGTGTGTTTCTGGATGTTGTATGCACTAGTGCTCTTCTATAGATGTTTTGCTTGTTGTACTTCGTTTGGGTAGTGCTCTTCTATAGACGTTTTGTTTGTTGTACTTTATTTGGGTGAATTTGTGTTTATATGATGAATCTTTTGAACAATAGTTCAATGGTGCTTTTGATTTATACATGTATAGCACACACAAAAAGATTGTAACATTTCGTTGTTGCCATATGTGTGTATCTGTTGTAGCGGAATCAAACATATTCATGCCAACTTGCAGTCATTTAGCAGATGAAATCGTGGAGTTTGTTATACAGAGCTAGTGTATGAGATTTGAATTTGATTTTAATTAAAAAAAAAAACCGTGTGACCTTTTGATGTTCACTTTGTTGGAAAAGATTGCCATTTGAATCGTTCAATACACACGATTATGTCTTTTAGTTTGTGGTTTGATGTGGATATCTTATTGCTAAAATTGAACTGTTGAGGATTGATATCTAATTCTTGATGATAAATCAATTTGCTGATGATTTGTTGGATGTATTTGTTGATGATGACTTCTGCCTGCATTTCTCTTATTTTGTTGAGTTGATTGCCCTTAATTCTACCCGGAGATTGCTGCTTTATGAACTCATATCATATAGGAAAATCATATTTGTTGCTTATATACTTTTCAAGTTTCTTTTTAGGTTCTCAACCTTTTCTTTTGTAGAGAGAACGGAAAATCATGAATGACGGGTTGTATCTGCAAGCGGGTTTGAGTATGTTATCACCGTACGACTCTTTCATAGGAGTCGACTCGTGAAAGATAACCGAAACTTTTTGTATCACAGCCTTAATTTTTCTTGATTTTTGTGGAACCACCATGGAAACTTGGTTGGGAGCTTTTATCATGACAAAGGAAAGAGATCTTTGTTTAAGAAGATGATTTTTACATTTTCATAATTTACCAGTATTAAATTTTACATTCAGAGGGTTACCAACTTACCCTTTTTTTGGATTATTTTTCTTTTTGGCCCCACATTCATCTTCTCATTTGATGTAAATTTGGAGCAGAAAACCCGACAGTTGGTGGGCTGGAAAAGGACCATCTCCATTTCTTTTCAACATCGTCCTTTGCGTTTTTAAGATACACAAAAAGGAACCAAGAATCTAGGTAACTTTCAAAGAGCCCCACCAGTCACATGTTATAGTTTATTATTTTTCACATGATGTTTATTGCAGGAGATAGGTACCACTTCGATGGCTATGTTTGGTACACAAATAAGCTAGCTTATAGCTTACTTGATTCGTTTATAAGCTTCCTATACTTATTTCGTTGGTAGTAGGACGAGTTTTTTTTTTTTTTTT
>CACSLK010023397.1:11181935-11195517 GCA_902706635.1 Striga hermonthica
TTTTTTTTTTTTTTAATTTATGAACCATTTTTTGATTCCTTAAGTTTTCGATAGAATGATGATTATCCCGCGAAAGTATTACCTCTTGGTATAAATGCAAGGGGCCCCAGTGGTCATCGTGACCGAACAAAAGTGCGATTTCGGTCTTCTTTTCTCGGATGAAATCCAAATCCGGTGTTTTTGGTAGCTAACAAGAAAGGAAAAATATAGCAAGGCCAAAAAATTACAAACACCATTTATGTCAACAGGTAAACTTCAAAGGATAGACAAAAAATTCACCTCCTGGAATTCGGTCATTGCCATATAGAGCATATTCCGGATCGTATGATACTGTGAGAAGAAAGTATTGTGAGCATGGAGCAAGTCAAATGAATGCGATACAGAATTCTATAGATAAACCATTTAGAGTTATAAAAAATAAATAAAAATAATAATAAAATAAAAAAACGATTAGCAGCTAAGAAATGTGAAAAGTATAAGATTTGTTCAGTTTTTTAAATTCGTTCATCACTTCCTCAAAAAATTATAACAAAAGGCGCCGTAAGGTAAAGAAACGAGTAAGGAAAAGTAGTAAAATGCTGCATATGGAGGTTAATTGTTTAGTTGGAATATATGTGGTTGCATTTCATATGTAAGTAAAACATTTTTACTTACAAGTCACTCTTTATCATGGACAACTTTTCCTCGGTCCAAATGATTTTATTGTGAACTGGATGGAGAAATTATTCAAATTTCATGATATGCTATAATCATTTCATATGAAAAAAAAAACACAGGCTGAAAAAATTGCCTGATCTCCAATCCCAACCAAGCACAGATAAATAAATTAAATAAAAAAAGAAGAAGAAGAAGAAGAAGAAGAAGAAGAAGAAGAAGAAGGCAGTAATGAAACTCGACCTGGAGAACATGGGTGCATAGAACATCGATTGAAGAAGATGACCATGATTTCCCCATCGATATTTTCACAAGGAATCTTGAAATATGAGACGGGAGTCTACCTAACAAGCCTCCCATAAAGCTAAGTACAGTACATATAGTTGGCAGCCTGTCGAAATAATTTCATCATAATTTTCCTACAAGAATTTTTTGTATAAAGCCATGAGGCTGTTGATTAATCAAGAATAAAAGACTTAGAGGAAGAGGATAGAGGGACAAGCTACGCTGCAATTTTTTTAATCGAGGACTGTGCCGAGGATTTATCGTTGAGAGCCAAAAATGGGTATAGGCCAATGCAGTATATGACCTACGGCAAAGTAAACAAGTGTTAATAGAATTTCATCGGAAAAGGGAAAAAAGAACAAAGGGAGAGAGAGCAAAAATGAAACTAGTGAGTAACTGATTATATACCTTCTCATGACATCTTCTTAGTATTTCAAGAGAAATATATGAACCAATGGAATGACCGACCTTCAGTGTGAATTAAGTATCAAATCATTAGAAAAAAACATAGCATACTTAAAAACAGTCTTTAACATTTCAGGATTATGATAACAAAATTATATAAATCAAGAGAAAAAATAAAAAATAAAAATTGAATGTGCTTTCACAAGTTTCACGAAGTTATCTTTCAGGAAACTGGAATAAAAATAACTAGCCACATCAGTTTGTTGCATATTCGTCCAGCTGAATAGAAACATTCATCGCGCTAAACTGAATTGTTAACATTTTTCTCTCAAACTACACGTTAAACATTTAAATAAAATGTCATGCATTGTTGTATCTTTTATTTCCTTTAATTTTCTAGTTCTAGATCGATTGTCTACCTTTGTGGCAGGCCTAATGTTTGAAGGCTCATACTAACGTGTCAAATATTCACCATCAATATAGACATCAAGAAAAATACCTATGATGACTAAAAATGTAAGCGAAGATAACAGAGGTGGTGAACAAAACCAATTTATGATTAAAAATATGTAACTGGTTAAGCATTACTGGTCATTGAAAAATGGCAGTTGAGACTTCTAATGTGGTCAAGGCTTACCAGCACTATAGGTACTTCAACATCTCCAAGTTCCTGCTCTATGAAGCTTATCTAGGAAAGAGTAAAAGACGAAGATAAAGGGAAAAAGAAAAAAGGAGTGAGTCGAAAAATCCCATGGATACAACAAGTTTTGAATTGCAGAGAAGAAATTAAAAACTTATTATAACAAACATGGATAAACCATATTTCACATATTACCACATCATCCCACCTCCTATTTCGACAAGAAAAATGAACGTATACATGAAGATTATTAGAGGACAGAGAACAATGGCCTTATGCGACATCGCTAATTGCTTCATACATGATGAAGATAACAAACTCATAATTCATATTGGAATAATAATCTAAATCTCTTTCAGTGAGCCCTTTTACCAAAAACCAAAAGTGCTGCAAAAATTTACCTTATGACTTATTTGTTCTTGTAAAGAGAACAACCTCCCAGATCCCCAGTCCTATCAAAGAAAACAATAGAATATGGAATGAGTTTCCATTTGAAGTTATATGGAGATCATTATGCAGTCATTCAGAAACTCAATGGAACATATGACAGACACTATGAAGGCTTTAAAAACAAGGATCATCGTTTTACAGATGGGAGAAGAAAAAGATAACAATAGTAATAATATCGAAGAAAAAAGTTTCAACAATCAACATACTACTGGTTCATACCAACTGCCCCATACAGAAACCATGAAATCACAGACATTCACTCGAACTCCAAATAAGTAAGATTGGGAAAATATAAACACTACACAACTGCACATAACACCAATCGCCTTGTATTCGAATAGAAGTCACAAACATTACATGGAAACTTAAAAACTAATATAACATACTCACCTTCTCTGAGTGGGATATGTGGCCTATGGCTTCACCATGGAAAACGAAAAAAAAAAAGCAATTAGCACGACATACTGTAAGCTAAGATCGGTAGAACTTTCCCAAGAGATAACTTATATATATGTGTGTATACTTGCCAGTGACAGAAGCAGACCCTCCCAACAACTCATACAAAGACTCCAAGAAATCAGTGTAGAACGAGATAACACCTATCACAACAAACATTCACATCAATCCCACTGTGTTTTTCAAAGATTTCAGTCACCCAGCAACATCTACAGACACAATTCAAAGCAATCAATCAAATACCCGGATTGCCAGGGATAAACAGGACATGAAATTTCGTGTCTTGGCTGGGAATCTCCATTAAATCCGTTTTAAACCTGAAACAAACGCGATCCCAATTTTACAGCTCAAACCCATTTTTCGATGATAATGGTACACCATAACAACAACATTAAAAATACCCAAAAACGTCGATTAGCCGGAAACTCGCGCGCTTGCTTTTCCGAATCAAGCTCAAGCTTTCAACGCCCATCTGCGATTTTAAGCGCCTCGCCGGAAGAAAGCTCCTGCGATTGAGCACGAAAATGGAGATGAATTTAGGAGCACTTGAGAGGAAATAAAAACACGAAGAAGGGGTGTTGTGTGGTTTTCGCACAGACCTGAAGCTGAAGGTGGTGGTACACTGAAGAGTTCGTGAAATAGAGGAAAATGTTTTCAGTAGCATAACTGCATAATTGATGCCTTTGCAGTGTTTTCCTGCCAAATGGATGTGCCATTTTCGTGTCGACTGTGAAAAAACATCAATTTTAGTTTATAAAGTATTTGTTACAAAATTTATATTTATCTAATAATCTATCTAAATTATTTAAAAGTTCAAGTTAAAACTGAATTTATGGATGTGTTTGAAGAGGATTTTTGGAACATATTTTGTCGGGGATTATTGGGAGGATTATTATAGCATTCGAGTAAAGAGTTGATTGAGACTTTTGCGATCGTGTCTCGAGCGTAAGGACAATGTGTTAACTCGCACTAACCTGCCGTCGACCGACACAAGAATTTGTGCTCGGAAACGAGCGCTTTTTGTTAGTTTATTGCATATTGAACATAATCTCCCATACAAGATATCTTAAGCCAAAAAATAAACATCCAAGCCTTCGTCAAAACCTAAGGAATTCAAATAAAATCTGAAATAAAAAAATGCAAATGAAACTAATATAATTGTCGTCCATGTCCAGTCTCACAACTCTCTCGCGACACGGCAGCCTTCACGGTGTGCAGACCTCCTAAATGTCGTGGTGCAACTTGCGTCGCGGTGCGGCGTGAGGAAATCCTAACTTTCTATTGACTCGTGGTTGAGCTCGTGTCATGAAGAAGTTGAAGTGTTGTGGTGTGGCGCCTTGAAGACCCATAGTTTCTGTCGGTTTGTGATGAGGGACACAACGTGAAGGACTCGCAACAGTGGCTTCTGTCGCGGCATGACTAGGTCTTGCGGCGCGAGGCCGAGAAGTTCTCCTCTTCCATGTGCTTCCGAGGTTGGCCTTCGTTTCCATCAAAGACTCTTGGCAAAGGCAGGATTTTAAAATTTTGAGCGACATTTTGATGAGGGGGAGAATTCCCTTATTGTTC
Source organism: Striga hermonthica (assembly GCA_902706635.1). NCBI lineage: Eukaryota > Viridiplantae > Streptophyta > Magnoliopsida > Lamiales > Orobanchaceae > Striga > Striga hermonthica. The sequence goes on from CACSLK010023397.1 coordinate 11,186,392, forward strand.
CGGCCATTTGCGTGGCTTCAAGACGACATAGTTGGTTGAAGTATGTACATTCCTATGAAACAAAGTGTGATGATTCATCAAAAACCTTTGAATGAGTCCTTCTCCTAGCATCAAATTGTTGATAACAATAAGTTACCAACTTAATTATGTATTAAGTGGTAATTTAATGCGCAAAACGGGTTAGTGTAAATGATGGGAGAGACCACCAATATAAGTAAGGGACCGACACTAACGAATGATGGAAAATAGGTGAGTGTTTGAATATGAGAGAGACAGAGAGAGAGAGATTTTCAGTATTTATTCGTATGTTTTTCGGTGAATTGAATGTTAAATTTATACATGTATAAGGTAAAAAAGAAAATGATTGTCGTTTGTAAAATAAATGTGCGAGCGAGTGAAACGTGGAACCATGCAAAACCCGACTTTTGATGATGAGACATATATTTCGAGCTTTTGATGATAAGACCAATAGAGCGATTGCTTTACCCGTTCCTAATCACACGAACTAAGAGACCATCCTTCGATTCTAGCTGGCGGATCGCCTGAGCGAGAGGGTGATAGCCGATAGGTATATGACTGGACTTGTACGCTATAGGTATATGATTTTAAAATGACACACGCAGTGAAATTTCATATTCCTTATTTATTTCCTTTTTAACTTTTCAATTTGAACCCTTCTTTTAGGTAAATTCCAATTTAACCATTTTAATTCACATCAACACGAAAATTCGAAAACATGTACAATTTTTGGGTATGAAAATCGAAAATCGAATAACGCAATAGCCAATCAATATAGAGCAACCACGCGAAGCGCATGGTCGGACCCGGTTTTCGCTATCTGGAGCTCCGGATCCAGAGAACCCGGAACGCCCAGCTCACGGCGCGGGCGAGGCCGCGGCGGACGAAATCGATGAACTCGGCGGCGCGTGGCCACAGGCGGCGAAGGAACCCGCCGCCGGAGGATCCTGGGGAGGTGGACATCGGCTGGAGGTAGGCCCACGCGGCCTGCTTGACGAGGCGGTTCCGGATGCAGATGTCAGATCCGGGCGGGGTCATGAGGGCCGGGCCGGGCTTGGGGGAGTTGACCGCGGCCGCCGGCAGCAGGTCCCGGATCGAGGTGTAGCTGTGGGAGGCCGGCTTGATCGACAGCAGGTCCAGGTCGTCGGAGGGGAAGGAGGAGGACGATGACGTGGCGGCGGCGGAGGTGGTGGTTGTGCTGGTGGAGGTGGACGAGTTGTGGTCGGAGAGGAGGGCGAGCTGGGCCACAGCGGAGGCGGAGCTCCGGCGGCGGAGGAGCGGGTGGTCGTGGTAGGGAGGTGGTTCCGGCACGATGCCGTAGTCCATATCGGCTGCCGCAAGATTTATTCAGGTTTGATTGGGTTTGGTTTGGAAGTGTTAATAAGAGGTTTTTGTTTTGTTGAGTGGTACACAAATTTGTTTTTGGTTAGTATGTGTGTGGTGGCAAATGGACATTTTTTAACAACCAAATTTGAGATTGTCTACACGATAGACGGTCAAGAGTTAATACATGAAAATACTACAGACCCGTTTCGGAACCATCCTGTCAGAATTTATAACCATTAAATCATTATGTAGCCGTCGTGGAATTGTTCCGTAACGACACCATAAAATCTCCTCTTGATATATATTATACGACTAAAATACACACTTATATATTATAAAAATGTCATACTTATGTTTATGTAATTTTTTTAAAATATAATATTTTTTAATAAATGTATGAATATTTGTAAGAAAAGTATATTGTCCAAACACGAGACTAATTGTTTTTAATAAGAAAAATATTTGGTCTGGCATAACGGTCAATCAATTATACATTTTAACTCAAGAGCGTTTGGATGAGATGGCTTGGATCTCTTTTAGCTTAACCAGTGGTCTCGTGTTCGAGCCATGAGAATGCAGCAGTGTTAAAAACTCTTGAGGGAGAGTTTTGCCGCCCTTGTGGTCCTACCCGGCTCGATTCCGGATTAGTCGGTTCCCCTGTGGATCCGGAAACCGGAAGGTCCCTGTACCAAAAAAAAAATTATACATTTTAAATAAACACACATATTCACTTTCAAATATAATTTTCTCAAAATCAATATAAATAAACGTACTATATTTGACACGACATAAGTATACAATTTGTTAAAAGATTAATATTTAGTTGGCTTGTCTATCAATTAAAGCGTATCATACGATATTTTTATAGTGGACGAGATCACGTAGTTTTTATTTATTTATTATTTATTTAATTTAATTTTCCTTTTAATGCGATTGGTTATGGAGTAGAGCAATAATTGGCGTATGAGGTCGCTGTCTTTGATTACAGTCTACCATTTTAGGCTCCTTTCATTGTTTAATTATGGAATTTACTTGACGCTTTAAAATTGGGCTAGGGCCTGTCTGTGGGCTATTGATATCTGTGTCGGTAAATTATAATTAAAACTAGTACGCCACCCGCGCGTTGCGCGGCCTGATATTAAAACATGACGTTAAATGAATTATTATTTAAATAAATAAATAATATTAAGAAAATATGTTGAGAGATAATAAAAAGTAAAATGAAAATTTTATTCATTATATTTTAAACTGTTTTCCTAAATATAACATTATTAGTGGATGAACTGTATTCATTATTACCATTATCATCATAAAATAATAATCATCAGACAATAGAGGTCCGTGACTATAAAAACAATAAACATATAATGGATGTGATTATAAAATACAACATATTTTGTAATAAATAGTTTCAAATTAAATAAATTCAAATTAAAGAAACATTTGTGATATCTAATGTATTTGTCACATTGATAACACTCCTTGAAATTTTTGCCTAAAATATTTTGATAATGACATAATTTTTTTTCATTAATAACTAAAGATATTATTAATACTATATATAATAATTGAAATAAACATGTACAAAATATGAGTCAATTAAAATTAAAAAAATAAATTAAATACTTAAGAAAAAAATACAAAAATGACTCAATTTTGAACCGCGCATGCGTTTACCTTAAAATTAGGTCCACGTATCTTTCACTTTTTATAATTTTCTAAATAAATATTAACTTCGTTTATTTGCAAAATGAGTCCGATGGTGCTCAGAATGACGTGCAAGATTGATCACCTTATGTAAAGTTACAAATATGCACAATAATCGTTAATGCTCATGTCAATAACAAATTACTTATTTTTTCCACATAACTCATGTGGAATGTAAGTTAATATAATTTCGTCAAATGATGAGAAAATGACATTTAAATTATATTATACAAATTATAAAATAGTACAATTTATTTTGATAACACTAACAACTATAAAATATGATAAGAAAAAGTAGTTGATACATTATAGTAAGTCGTATTGAACTTTATCTATTGCAAATATTCAGTAGCGATAATATATTCTTGTAATTATCTTAAGAGAAAAACATGTGTCATAATAACAAGCAATTAGCAATAGTTAACGCATTATGCTAATTTTATTAATCGAAATTTATAGTTGCATAATTGTGGATCAATAAAGAGATTAACTGTAGGCAGTCACTTTAGTAACTTTAGATGACCTCAAATTTAAGTCCATATGAAACAAATGATATCAACTAAAAAAGTAAACAAACTATGTATTTTGGGCTCAAATTATTCAATGATTTAGGACCAAAACTATTACAAAAGACCACATATACACCAAACATTATATTAAATAATTGAATGATAAATATACATTGTCCTACTCTGTCTATATAGTCAATATCGTCCATCACTCTTTGTCTCCCTTATGGTTGAGACACCCTCACTCTTTTAGTTATTACTATTATTTTTATTTCCCAATATCATTTCGCAGTATTAGTCCATTTCTTACTCGCAAATAAAATCAAATTCGATGTCATGTTCAAGCACTAAATCATTTAACTTTTATTTTGTATACAAATTGTAACAATAAACGTCCATCTAAAAGTAGAAAAATAAAAATATAATTGTCTATATATATCAAATTAGTTTTTTTTTATATACTTTCAAATTTTATTTTTTCTTTATATTTATAAATCATATTAAGGTAACGATTAAGATGTGTCACCCTCAATGTTCAGATCAATAACCAACACTTATTTTGCGCTAACTTTATGAGAACCATATTTAGCTTATTTTGTTAGAAATAAACATTGATATAATTCTTGCAAAGCAATAAGAATAAAATACTTAAATTATAATATGTAACACTAAAACAATAAAATGTAAAGCTAACACTTGTGATGAATGATAAAAAATAAAAAGAAAAAAATAGTTGTCGTATTTATACTATTTCGTGCGAAACTTTATTTGTCGTAATGTTTTGACAAAGACAATATCTTCCCATTATTCTTATGAAAACAATAGAGATATACGAATAAAAAAAAACAATAAATTAACTTGTTATGTTTTTTATTCATAAATTATAATTTTATAATTATGGACCAATAAAAAAATCTAAAATGATGGCAAAAAGTTTATGCACATCGTATAGAATGCCTCTTCATTAATTTGAAAAAAAAAAAATAACTTATACCAACCAAAAAAAATTAAACATTTTTTTTAGTTAAACAATTCAGACCAAAATCAATATAAATTTTCTCTTCAGTTTGACAATTATGAGTTGCACCTCTCTGATATCCTCTAACTCTTTCAATTTATGTTGTCATTTCTATTTTTATTAATAATAGTTTGAAATATCTATGTATTTTTTTTACCCATAATATAATCAAATTTGATGTTATGTTCGATTCTAAGTTGTCTTATTTTTTTTCTTTTCTTTTGTTTTTTTCCATATTCATGATTGATCTTGGTAAAAGAAACCTAAGTTCAGTTAAACTGTTATGTCGAAGTAAAGAGGTTACTCACTATTTTCGAGATACATTTCACATGGATATGAATGGTAGTATCCAATATATGTAGATGATACTTTTTATTTTACTTTTATAAAAATTTTATCCCTTTTAGTCAAATAAATTACATTACTTATGACAAATATAACTTTATATTATATCTCCCCCTGTCTCTCATTTGTTACTTACTTATGACAAATAATTTTAAAATTTATTCTTCCATCAAAATTATAGTACTGCAAGTTCTCTATGCATAATTATATATATAATTATTTATTTATTTGTAAAGAATAATTTAATTATTATTTTAATAATAGGTCATACATAAAAGTGAGAAAATTTAATTATTAGTAATTAATGTAGTTAGAGAAGGAAAAGATTTTTCTCCAAGCTACGTTACTTCAGTGTGTGTGTGTGTGTGTGTTTATGTGTGTGTGTGTGTTAATATTATGACACGAATGCAAACTCAAGGGTGTTGTAGAAAATAATATAAAGTTTTCTTATCCAAAAAATTATGTTACTTACAAAGGAAGAAAATAAAAAAAAAAAATTGATAATTGGAATGAAAATTTACGCTAAATAATTATTTATAAAAATGAATCGTCATAAAAAATAATTATATTTTGTTGTTTGAGTTATATTCAAAAGGATTAACAAATTAATTTAAAATTTATTTGGCCATGAGAATTGGAATGCAATCTTCCAATGCATAATAATATATTTATTTTTGTATAATAAAATAGTATAATTATTATTTCAATGAGTGATCATATGTAGAAGGTGACATAACTTATTTCCCGTAATTAATGTATTTTTTAAAAGATTTTTTTCCTCAAAGTTATTTCACTTATATATATGTATATATATATATATATATATTCAAATATAAATTCAAAATAAATAATTTGTACAATATTAAGTCTTTATTTGTAACAATGTTACTAACGAAGAGAGAGAGGGAGAGAGAGAGAGAGAGAGAGAGAGAGAGAGAGAGAGAGAGAGAGAGAGAATCCAATGGAAAATTTAAATGCAAATTCACAATATGTAATTAATTGTAAAATAAGTCTCTAATTGTAACAAATAATTATATTTATTGTATGTATGATAATTAATTCATAGAAATTAACAAAATGTTAAGTAATAGATATAGTTGAAGCCAATTATTTATCCATGAAAATTGAAGTGCACTTTTCGAATGCATAATTAAGAATAACATTTAAACATTTATTTGTAACAAACTTTTTTTGCATATATTGTTTTAATGTGTATTCACAATTTCCTAAGATTGCAATTAATATATAAAGATTAAAGTTAATTAAACTACAGTACAATAATTGTTAAGACAATATCTCAAATAATGTGAAAGTAAATTATCTTACCATTACTACAGTAATTAATGCAGCAGGTTTGAGCGGGAAAATTTCAGCTGCTCTGCTTTAATATATATATAGATTCTTTTAACTAATTTTATATTTTATAGTTTCAAATATATATATATATAATAAGATTTATAATTTTTTTAAAATGGCAAGTCAACTTTTAGGTCAAACTCAGACATAATTAATTAGTTTCTATTAATGGCAATTTTTTTTTTTTTATTTACTTATATATCTCACGTAAATCATGCCCCCCTTTTTTGGGAGAAAATTCAAATTTTTGGGTCGGATTTTAATTGACACTGCCTTTTTGAAACAAAATTGAGATTTTTGGATATGATTTAAACAAACAAATAATTCTTATGTTAAGGGACTTTCTATTCAAAATGCACGGCACATTTTTTTTTTTTTTGGAACGAAATTCATAATTTTGGATATGATTTAAAGAAACACCTAATCTCTTATATGAAGTGTATTAACTATTTTTTTGAATTTATTTGTATATTATTGGCACCCATGATTATTTTTTTTTTCATTTTTTTATTTTGACTTATTTCTATAATTAAATTCATGTAAAATATATTTTCACGAGTATGCTAAATAAATCATAAATCCTTATAATACGGATTAGAAAAATTTTGATCATAAAAGTGATTGAGTTTTTGTCATTTTTTAAATCAAAACTTTTTAATTAGTATACAAAATTAAATTCTAAAAAACATGTGTATATTTTGTAAAATATTTATACTCTATTTAATTTTAAATTTATTTATATATTTTAAATTGATCATGAATAAATAATACTAACGTGCATTAAATATTTTTCATTACATAAAATAAAAAAAAAAAAGAATAAGTACAACTTCTATAACTTTATAAATAATAATGACATTATATGAAAACAAAGTTTATAGTAAAATAATAATACTTTATAAATAATAATGACATTATATGAAAAAAAAGTTTATAATAAAATAATAATTAAGTATTATATAGTGTGTGTTTGGCTCTATTGTTATCTGGGGGAGACTAGTTATCATAGGCTTTATTGTGTGTGATCAATTTATTTCAAGGATTTGTATGTATATGCAAATTATGATTGTGCATTAGTTATTTTTGGTACTCTACTGGATGTGTGTGAGTGTGTGTATGTGTGCGCCTATGTTTGGTGTTAGAATTCGAAGGGAAAAGATGATTTTGGTACTTTTTCGATATACTTGTTTGATTAGGTTTCAATCTCTTGGGGCAAGATTTATATCTCGTGAAAAAAGTAGTTTTCGACCTTGCTAACTAAAAGGAATTTGCTTCTTACACTATTTGGCGAGATTATATCTGGTTGCACTTAGGTGATATATCATATATGATTGTCTGAATTTTCACGGTTGAATATAATGAATGTCAATCTTTCTTTTTTCCATGTAAAGAGTTTGTGAATATAATTGTTTACTCGCAGATTCACGGCTATCACACAGTTTGTTCACCATGGAATGATCTTTGTGCCTATTGGGTATACATTTGGAGCTAGCATGTTTGAAATGGAGAAAGTTAAAGGCAGATTCTCTTATGGTGCTGGGACTTCTGCTGGGGACGCTTCACGCCAGCCATCTGAGTTTGAAAACGAGCAGGCGTTTCACCAAAGTATATTGTCACCATTGCCAACAAACTCAAGGGAGCTGCTTGATCACTACTTAGATAAATACTAACTATACTATTTTTTGCATTCATATGATTTATTTCTTGATTTTTGAGTATTGTGTTGTTGTCATAAGATGCATATGTGATTCTTGCTCGATAAAATATTTTTTTATTCGATTGACTCTGGTTTATGCACATATAAAGTTTGTGATCAATCATAAATAAATCTACGTAGTTTATCTAGCATGAAAATTGGATCCTCCTTAATAATTTTTTTATATATATATTTTGAATAATTGTTAATAGAAATAATGTCGCAATCTACTATTTGCATATATAATATCTAATGCATCATACTGTAGTTAGATTTACTGTCTTCATTGCAACATATATTTGCTATTTTATTCATTCTAAGTATTGGTATTAACAGATAAAAAAATTAAGCAGGAAATATCATATGCTTTAGGCACAAGCAGGAAATAGTTTTAGTTGCCCAAGAAACTTGAGGAAGCTTGGTAGATAAAACAGCTAAATGAATCACGTCATAAGGATGATCGACCAGGGGCTAATCTGAGCACCTAAACACTTATATAATTAAGGCGGGGGCAAGATTCGAACCTGCAATCTTCAAGTCATGAGCCTGATGAGTTGACCATATTTTATTGAATACCATAAAGATATTAATAAGAGTATACCCTAGATAAAAATTTGGAATATGCTGACATAAACAAAACTATTACTACTTCCTATTTTTTTCAAATGTCATTTTACCTTTATCAACCATTAATCACATAAATGTCACTTTGAATTTTTTGTACGTATTTTTTCATTATTATCATCATTTAACTAATAAATACACTACGTCTTTTCATATTCACTATTCATCTTTTTCAAAACATTCATCTCTATCATAAAGGTTGTTATTGGCAAAAAATATTCTTAATTATTGTGTTCAAAATGACACTTATTATGAATAAAAGGAAAGTACCATATTTTATTGAATAATGTAGAGATATTGATATGTGTATAATCCAAAAAAAAATTGGAATATGCATTAACAGTTATGGCTTCAACACCAATGATCTTTTCTAGAAAACAAGATATGTATTTTGAACATGAATTTAGGAACATAATAATAATCATTAAAAATATTCAAATCATGTGAATGCACACCATAGAAAATATAAGTGTTACAATGATATTGTGCAAAACAATGAAACTCGATATAACAAGAACTTCAGTATC
>CACSLK010023397.1:11213991-11231615 GCA_902706635.1 Striga hermonthica
CGAGTAACCTCTGACAACCACTAGGGCAATGATGAGCTAGTGTCGCCAAACAATCCGCTGCAAAGTTAGCCTCTCTATAGCAATGAGTCACGGTCACATCCCAGTCCCGACAAAGCAAGTCACGTATGGCACGGACAATGCTACCATGCACACCAAGATTTTCTGTAAGTCCTCCTGTTGCCATTGCCACCACACTCTTATTATCAACCTCCACCGTAACCTTGCGAAACCCTAAGTCCCAGGCAAGCAATAAACCTTGGAAGAGTCCCCACAGCTCTGCGCCCGTGATAGAGCAGTATCATATATTCATAACAAACCCACCAAGCCAATGACCTTCGGTATCACGAATCAAGCCCCCGGCGGATGCCATCCCAGACGAAGCCTGAAATGATCCATCCGTATTAATTTTGGTCATTCCTCTTCCAGGAGCTTCCCAACCAATAAACATTACCTCGCGGCCCATGCCGAAGCCACCCAAACGTCGTTCAGCCGAGGTGGCTAATTGAATGCCATGAACAAACGAGCGAACATCCCGAACGCGCTTAACGACATTAAACTCCTTAGCCGAAAAAATCTTTTCGTTTCGGCCCCTCCAAATTTGCCACACCGTGACACCGAACGTGGTTTCCCAATCTTCCCCGTCAATATTCAACCCATTTTGTAAATTACGGAGCACCCAATCACGCAGCGGTAGGGTAAAGAAGTCGGGATAACGGTGGCCCTGGAATAAGCTCCGCCATACATTGTTCGCCTCGACGCAGTCTCGAAGGCAATGGAGGGTAGACTCTTCAGTGTGCTGACATAAGGGGCATAGCGACGAGTCCGTGAGATGCCGCCGTCGCCTCTCAACATTCGTAAGTAGCCTTTCTTGCACCGCAAGCCACAAAAACTGGCGTATCCTTTGTGGGCCAACCCATCTCCAGATCACGCGCCAAGAGCCACGGTTGCTAACGCTCTCCAGCTGAGTAGGAAGCAAGGACGAGTAGGCCGATTTTGTTGTGAAGCATCCATTTTCCGAGAACCCCCAGTAAATGTTATCAGGCCCGGCTTCCCTTGCGGGCGGCGTGAGCGCGGCGATGCGTAAGGATACACCGGCCGGCACCAGGTGACCAAAAAGGTCCCACCGCCAATGGCCCGAGTCGTCTACATAATTACGAACAGGCCAATCCAATTGGTGCTCGGGAACTGGACTCACCGCTTCGTTGATGAGGGGACGCATGCTATGTGTCCAGTTATCGTACCAAAAGCGAGCTGTCGATCCATCGCCAATAGACCAGCGCACCCCATGGCGCACAAACGGCCAAACCTTGCGCAATGCTCGAAGAAACGCTGAACCTCTCGGGAATTTGAAGTCCGCATTCATCTCGGCGGGTACCAGTTTATATTTGGCCAAGAATAAACGGACCCATAACGAGTTTGGTTTAATTAAAAGAGCCCAACCAAATTTCATCAAGAGAGCCATATTCATCTCACGTTGCCGTTTTAGGCCCAAACCACCAAATTCTTTAGGTTGACAAACATCTTCCCAGCGGACGAGAGGGATTTTTCTGTCCGAGTTATTTCCCCCCCACAAAAAATTGCGGCATCGTTTTTCCAATCCCTCGCATGTCGTAGATGGTAGCCAAGTTGTTTGCATGGTATAATAAGGTAAAGAACTAACCACGGATTGCGTAAGGACAAGACGGCCGGCAAGCGACAATGAGCTGGCCCTCCACCCGGCTAACCGTGCATCCGCCTTTTCGAGAATATGCTCGTAAGTGTGTGTGGTAATTCTACTATGTAGGACCGGGACTCCCAGGTATTTCCCGAGATTGGTGACGACCGAGAAACCCATGGAACGGGCTAGGGCCTGACGCTTGTCCTCGTGAACGTTTTTCGAGAAGAAGATGTCGGTTTTGGCGCGGCTAACTCGGAGTCCGGACATAGAGCAGAACTCCTCTAGGACCGACGTAACCTACTGCGCTTGATCCTCCGTGGCTTCCAGAAACAACAGAAGATCGTCGGCAAACATAAGGAGAGGGACACTAACCTCTTCTCTTCTAACCGGTAGTGGTCGCCAAGTGCCGGAGCTGACATGGCTGTTGATAAGATGAGCCAGCCTCTCGATGCATAATACGAAAAGGTATGGTGATATCGGATCCCCTTGCCTTACTCCACGGTCTGGAAAGAAAGCTTCACTGGTGGTTCCATTGAAGCTAAGTTGCATAGCCGAAGATCGAACACAAGCCATAACATTCCGAACAAATGTGCTCGGAAAGCCAGCCGCGCGGAGTATTTCGTCTACGAAGTCCCAACGTAAGTAGTCATATGCTTTTTCCAAATCGACCTTGATAATCATAAAACCCTTACGACCCGACTTGGTGCGCATGGAGTGGATTAATTCCTGGGCCATGATGATGTTGTTCGTAATGTGGCGCCCAGGCACAAAGCTTGACTGATATTGCCCCACGAGAAGAGGAAGAACCGGCTTCATGCGGTTAACGAGGATTTTCGTAATTAGCTTATATGCCACATTGAGAAGGCTAATGGGGCGAAAATTTCGGATAGAATCAGGGTTAGCGACCTTTGGAATTAACACAAGCACTGTATTATTTAATTCGGAAGGTAGGACACCTCCGTTAAAAAATGCACGGATCATATTGCTTACGGCCGGGCCCACCGTGTCCCATTGTCGTTGAAAAAACAATGCATGAAGACCGTCAGGTCCAGGCGCTTTCAGCGGTTTCATATCCTCAAGAGCTGTTAGAATTTCCGGAGAGCTCACCTCTCGGCCCATGTTGGCAACAGAGCGATATTCAAGCCGTGGGAAAAGACTTGCCATCCCCGGTCCCAACTGAACTGCCCCCGAGTGCACGTATATACTCTTGAAATAAGTAAGGGCCATCTGCTGAATAAGGGTAGGGTTTTTGACTACAGTTCCCGTGTCATCCCGTAAGAAAGTGACACGATTACGGTGGCGGCGTTGCTTGACGGCCCTGTGATAGTACGAAATGTGCTCCAATGTCTTTTAAAATGAAATGGACTAATGTATGATATGCGATGTCATTTTCAATGGTTTTTATGCGTGTTCGGATGAAAGTTCCTTCATTAATCCAATTTTGAAAAAAAATATATATATATATATATAATAATAATATAATATAAAAAAGCCGTGTCGGTTGACTCGTTCACCCTCAAGACAAGTAGTCATTTGACCCGTCTTACCGTCTTACCTATTCAACCTAACCCCCCACTGGGCCCCACCCCCACCCATCTTCCTCAACGAGAGGCCGTCTCAGTTTAGTCTAACAAACACTATTAAAATCCCCAGCTTCATTTCTCCACTTTCTTCCCCAGAAAAACCCCTCTGCAAATCTCTCTCACTCGTCTAACCGTCTAACCGAATCCATATACAAACACATATCCCACAAATCAAGAAAACCCTAACTAACAGAGAATAAAAAAATGAACGATCTATTCTCAGGATCCTTCTCCCGCTTCCGCAACCACGGCGGCGACCAGTCCCCGCCGCCGCCGGACTCCCACAGCATCGAGATGACCACCGGAGGCGTCAACCTCGACCGCTTCTTCGCCGACGTCGAGTCCGTCAAGGACGACCTCCGCGACCTCGAGTCCCTCCACGCCCAACTCCTCTCCGCCCACGACCAGAGCAAAACCCTCCACGACGCCAGATCCGTCCGCGACCTCCGCTCCCGCATGGACGCCGACGTCTCCGCCGCACTCAAGAAGGCCAAGCTCGTCAAGGTCCGCCTTGAGGCCCTCGACCGGTCCAATGCCGCCAACCGCAGCGTCCCCGGCTGCGGACCGGGCAGCTCCTCCGACCGGACCCGCACCTCCGTCGTCAACGGCCTCCGTAAGAAGCTCCAGGAGAGCATGTCCCGATTCGCCGACCTCCGCCAGCGGATGGGGTCCGAGTACCGGGAGACCGTCCAGCGGCGGTACTTCACCGTCACCGGCGAGAATCCGGACGAGGCCGTCCTAGACCGGCTGATCGAGACCGGGGAAAGCGAAACGTTTATGCAGAAGGCGATTCAGGAGCAGGGGAGGGGGCGCGTGATGGACACGATCGCCGAGATCCAGGAGCGGCACGACGCGGTGCGGGAGATTGAGAGGAACCTGAGGGAGCTGCACCAGGTGTTCCTGGACATGGCGGTGCTGGTGGAGAGCCAGGGGGAGCAGCTGGACGACATCGAGAGCCAGGTGAACCGGGCGAGCTCGTTCGTCAGGAGCGGGGCCCAGCAGCTGGAGGTCGCCAGGAAGCACCAGAAGAGCTCCCGGAAGTGGGCCTGCATCGGGATTCTGATTCTGTTGGTTGTTGTGTTGATTATCGTGCTCTCGCTCAGGCCGTGGAGTAATGGCGGTGGCGGCGGCGGTGGTGGGCAGACCCCGGCAGCACCGGCTGGTGGCGCGGCGCCTCCGCCGCCGATGGCGGCTTGAGTTGTGGGGGATGAGGATTAATTGATTCGATTTGTTTGTTTGCATTTTTTTTGTTTGTTTTTTTCCAGGATTTACTTTTCGTTTTTGGGCTGTATATTATTTTCTTTGTTTTTGGGGGTTTGGTGCGAGGTTATGTACTTACTATTGGTTTTTGCATTGCTTCGCAGATTATACTTCTTGCTCACTTGGTTATGGCTATGGTTGTAAATTGAAGTGCTCGAATTTGAATGAGCTTGAGTCGAGTACCCACGAACCGTTCGAATTTGATTGAGCTTGAGTCGAGTTAGAACATGTTGAATTCAATCTCAACTTCAATGAGGAGCCTATAGTTTGTAGCTTCGAGTTCTTGAAAAACCAATCTTATACAGGTAGAATTATCTAAATACTAATAAGTAAAATTTTTTTTATTTAAAAATTTGAGCCACATTTAAGTCGATCTGGAATGTATGTCATCTTTGTCTAGTAGAGTGGGTGGAATCTAAAAATGCTCTGCTTAACTCGAGCAACAGTCAAGTAAAAATCAAACATAGCGTGATAAGGTAAAGATAGCTTCTTCGCAACTCTAGTTATAGGAATAGTCAAAATTCATTCAATTGTGAGTGGTTAGAGTGTTTAGATTTATTTATAAGGGTTAGGGATAATTGTGAAGTTGAATGGAATTGTATTCAAAATAATCGGTCCGGTTTGATTATTTATACAATTTTGATAATTCAATTCTCTTTGGACGCTAGCTGATTTTGGTTGTCCAATGGTATTCGTATTAACAAATGTAATTGTGCATCACAATAAAAGACGATCAATCGCACTCCCATTAGTTGGACAAATAATCCACAAAATTGTTCATTTATTCTTAAGGGTTGTATCATAAGTAGGCTTGTAAAAGAGCTGAGTTGAGCTCGAGGTTTAGGGTGCTCGAGCTCGAGCTCGAGCCATTAACGAGCTGAGCTCGACTCATTAAATGAACAAGTCAAAAATCGAGCTCGAACTCGGCTTGTTTATCACTATTAATGAGTCAAGTTCAAGACTTAACGAGCTGAATTGCATAAATTAGATTAAAATTCTTTTTTCGAGCTGAGCCGAGACCGTCTCGTTAACTAAACGAGCTTTAAATGAGTTCAACATCATTACAGTCTCGAGCTCGAACCGAACTCGAGTCTTGACGAGCCGAACTCGAGCCGATCTGATCCAAGTTCGTTTTATTTAATAGCACTAATCGTACGTAACAAAATTGATAATGTGTGATGAGGGGGCTTATCCAACACCCACACTGGTTTATAGAAGTGCTATAGCGTTTATGTGATTCTTAGAACTAATGTGTGTTTGTTATATAACAAGTGGACAATGCTACACGTACCGCAGCTTGTACCGCAGGGTTTACACTTTGGTTGAAAAACGTATTCTCAGAATACGTTTTTCAAATAATTTAATTGAAAAACGTATTTTCAGAATACGTTTTTCAATGAAGGGTACACCATGCGGTACAACCCATGCGGTACAAATAGCATTTTCCATAACAAGTAGGGCGGCTATTAGGGTGGGCTGTTATTATCTATTCATTCACATTTTTAAAAGGTGTTGGCAATTGTAGAAGAGAAATTTACACAGTTTACATTGCAATAAATAAAAAATATCAAATTTACGATATGATAAAAGTTTCAACATAACTACGTCTTTTAAAAATTAAATCAGATTTAATGCTGTTAAGGGGGCCTAATTAACCGCTAAGTGCATTTAGTTACATATTTAATTCTAATATTGGTGAGAATTTAAAAAAGAAGAAATTCTGTAACATGATTTTCGGGATATGTGATTACTCTCCATCTTTACACTCAACCGACTAAAAAAAGAACTGAAATCTGTTTCTCTCTCTCCCAAATCTCGTGTATTTTCATAGAACTTCATTACCAAATAAAAAGTTCATCTCCCAATCCAGAGAAAAACCTCCATCACCGCCTGAACCTCCACCATCGTTGTTCCTCTCTCCGAGCAGTCGTCCAACGTCGACGGGTTACCCAGAACCCCAGACCCTTCTCCGACGAGCCGTCTCAAAAGTACAGTGCTCCTTATTTTCGCCGGTGAAATTGTGAAAAACAATGGCAAAGGAAAAAAAAATCGAGAGCAAACCCTCCAAAAGTGAAGACGAAGCAAGGATAACTCGCTCTCGAGCTCGTCGCACATCCCAATTTAAACCCCCCGAGCGAAATATTGTACAAAAGAAGCTTCAATTTCAGAAAATAGAGCCTACTAGCCGTGTCAAAAATTCTAACCCGAAGACCGCCGAAGGTGAGTCTGACGACGACGACGATTTCGTCTCACAACATAAAATGAAACAAAAAGCCAAAGAGATTACCCCAGACACCAAGAATAAGAGGGTTCGAAGAAACAGGGTCGAAGCCAAAATTGTTGATACTCCAAAGAATCAACAAGAATCTGATTCAGATTTCGATATTCATGATGAGGAAGAATCAAATTCGAGTGACGTGGGTGCGGATGTACCAAAGAACGGCAGTGACATTGACATTCGATTTAGATTTTGCAGTCATTCGGAATTATATATTATGTTTTATCCCGTTTTAGTGTTGTTTATATGTTGTTTATCTTATGTATAACTATACGATTGTGTATTATGTTTTATCCTATTTTAGTGTTGTTTATATGTTGTTTATCTTATGTATAACTATACGATTAATATTAGAGAACTGTCATATTATGTTTATTTGATTGTTGTTTATATGTTGTTTATCTTATGTATAACTATACGATTAATATTCGAGAACTGCCATATTATGTTTATTTGATTGTTGTTTATCTTATGTATAACTATTCGATTAATAATAGAGAATTGTAATATTATGTTTATTTGATGTATATGTATAGTATATTTGAACATATACATAGAACAATTTTTGTGCTTTCTAATTCCTATATTCTAGGTTTCAAATTTGTTTTTTTTTTCGATTTTCCTTTTTCCTTGCAGTTTTTTCTAGCGGTAATTGAATTGAATACACGATTTTTAATTGGAGAGAGAAACAAATTTAGCTGCAATTGAATTAAATGCATGATATTTAATTGGAGATAGAATAAAATCCTAATTGGAGAGAGAAATATGGAGAGAGATAAAGACTCACAAATTAAGTGCGTGTTTAATGGTTGGAGAGAGAAGGAGATCACGCTGTGAGAAAATAAATCTCGTAGTTGTGAAATAAAAAAACACCACCAAGTCCTATTTTGATTGAACTCTCTCCAGATAGTATATATGATAATTTTTGTTATATAGAGTCTCTGTATGTAAATTTCCCATTGTAGAAAACGTGAGACCCACTGCCCACATATGATGAGTTCTGATGTTATCAAAATAATGAAATGGCTTATTGGGCCACATATACTCGATTACTCAGTCAGAGACTTGCAGTATGAACCGAGTGTCAAAACCGATTAGCGGTCGAAAGAACCGAACCGTAAGACACTGATTTTGTAATGAGAGATTTGCACTCATACGTTACCAATTTCAAAAGAATTGCATGAAAACTTATTTGCAAGTATGTCTAGATTAACATAATTATATAGATAACTACAGTATAAAAGTCAAACAAAAAATAAAGATCAAGAATCCCGTAATTGACGGGATTTTTTAATAATAAAAAAGAAAAATTTGAACTAAACAATCATGAGCAGCATCGTCCATTACGATCAACGTCATCCATCGCAAGCAGCGTCGTTCATTTTCGGAGCAACAGATGGTAGAGAACAAAACATATACAAAAAATATACAGAATAAATATTATATATACGTACAATATATAGTATATGAACCTAGGATCATGCCGATCCTTATGATTTTGAATTCAGATTTTTCATATAAAAATTCAAACTATACACACTCTATCAGTGTGCACACGAAAAATATAAACAATATATATATATATATATATATATATATATATATATATATGAAAATATACACTATATATCTCTGCAACTACACAAACAAACAAAAAAAAAAGAATAAATATACTATATATATACAACATATATACTGACTGGTTTGGTCCTCTGCTCAACTAAAACCTAAACACTAAAACTTCTCGGATGGCCTTCGCGCAAAACCCCGCCACGCCTGACCATTTCAATGAAGACCTCCTCGACGACAAGGAATTTTTCGGTCGCGATGAAGACGACTCTGTCTCCTCTGCCGCCCTCGCCATCGATCACCCTTCCCCATCCACCTCTGAGGCCTGACGAAGACGACCAAAGGCTCTTCGAAAGCCATGGAGATGACGGATCTGCCAGGAGGGATCTGGATTGTTATTCATGTCTCGCCTTTTTGAGATTAAATTGATAGAGAATAAGGAAAGAGAAAATAAAGGCGAAAAGTGAGAGAGAAAGTGAGATTGTTATGAAAAATAAATATAAAGACTAATCCCCCTATATATAATTCCTGAATGCGCTGAGCCTACGTGGCTACTTCTGGTGCTTCGGAATCCTATTTGGCGAAGAATCATGTTTCATAATTAGGTTTGGACAAAAAATATTGATAATATTAATAATTAATAAGGTTCGGACATTCCATAAATTTTATTTAGCTAACTTAGGTATTTTAATATCATTTGTACTAATATAACCCTTTAATTCTTTGTAATTTTACATAGTTAATTAGGCACTTAGTGACTAATATATCCCTGACTTTTGATTTGCTTCCTACAATTAGCTATTGAATTGTAAATGTATTTTAAAAGTTGATAACTTTTATATTTCTTATCGGTTTTACATATATAATATATCAAATTAATCATCTTTTGATGATCTTTGATTTGAAATCCATATTGAATATATGAAATAAATAAATTATTTATATCTTTATAATAATAAAAAATAATAATATTTACTAAAATTCATTAGAAAAATAAAATTATTTCTCAATTGATATATTTATGTTTAATGTAGTTATATGTTGTAAGTTAAAAAAATTATTATAATATAACACATGTAAGTCGCACAAATAAAAAGTGTCATACTAAATATAATATATATATATATATATATATATTTATGAAAGGTATTTAAATTTTCAATTATTTTTTCTCATTAATTTTTGATTTTAAGAAAAAAATTAGCAAACACCCGTGTAATACACGGACGTTGTACTAGTTATTTATTAAATATTAATCAGACTTTTGTAGGTTTGCAAATGAAAATTGAACAATGGTAAATTTTAAATAAAAACGTTAAGTACGGTAATGGAAGTAATTATCTCTTTTGGAATTAACTAGTGTGTGTCCCGGTTGCATGTTTATCAGATTAATTGATATAAATTTGTATGTTATTGAGTTTTGAAACCAAATTTTGATACATGTCCACCGGTTGCATGTTTATCTCTAAAAAATTGGTATGATTTTGGTTGGATAAATAACCAAATCACGATAAAAAATAAGAGCATGGTTTTAGTTAATTACGTAGTTAGAAAATTATGGACATGTTTAAAATTTTTGGGATAAGAGTTGTGTTTAAATAAATCTCTATCTCTACATGATAAGAATTTGGATAAGACTAAAATTCAAATTCAATTTCAAACAACTTATCGAAAAATTCAAATGATCCACAGGATATGGTGAAAATTTTAAAAAAAATTTGATATGTTTATTTTTTTTTAGGTGGGAATTCCTCTTATTTTTTACTTAGAGTTGTTTAGGTTCCCTCTTTATATATAATAGATTTGGATAAGACTTCAAATTAATTTTTAAATAATTAAAAAAAAAAAAATCTTAAAATAGTATGTAATAAATGCTTTCATAAATTTTTGGATTATTATTTTTAGTAAATAATAATTCTTTATATATATATATATATATCCATTCCATTATTATAATTCTTTAAAAGATTTATAATAAATCTAAAAAATTAAATTTACTAATGATTTTTTTCTGTCACTTATTAAAGATGCCTAATTTATAGGAATTCATGTATGGAATGCACTTCTTTCCTAAATAATTTGGATAAGACTTCAAATTAATTTCTAAATAATTTAAAAAAGAATTCCTAAAATAGTATGTAAAAAATGATTTCCTAAATTTTTGGATTACTATTTTTAGTAAATAGTAATTCTTTTTATATAAATATAGATATAGATATAGATATAGATTATATTGAACCGGCTATGTCCGATTTGGTTTAAATTTTTCACACACCCAATGGGCTCCTTGAAGGCCAATAAAATGATATGGGCCTACTGGTTCACTGTTAAAGAAGCCCAACTATTTCATTGAGAAACTTCTCTATGTGTACCGATAGCTCTCTGGAAAGTCACTTGAATAAATGTCGTGCCCTTTGCTTCATAACCATTTTCGTTTCTTCAGACTCTCCCAGCTTTCCCAACCGCTATCATCCGCCGTGCGCCTTCAATTTGCCGGCGGTCGGCGTTTAATCAATAGAAATTCAGCTCGGATCTCTACCCTCACCTGCATGTCTCACCGGCCTAACTTCCAAGGCGGCCGTCGCGGCGGCGGAGGACGCGGAGGCGGCCGAGGCGGCGGCGGTGGTAGAGGCAGGGGCGGAGGTCGCGGAGGCGAGCAGCGGTGGTGGGATCCTGTTTGGAGGGCCCAGCGTCTGGGCCAGCAGCTTCCCAAGGTAACATTTTTATGCAATTTTGGAGAGATTTGAATAGGTGGGGTTAGGCTATACTCCAAGGGCACTGAGCAAAAAATTACGAAAGATGAAATTTTCATGCATGCTTTGCTTCTCTATTCTGATGAAATAATATAATACTGAATAGTGAGGACAAGCTATATATTTTGTAGAATGCCTGACAGATTATTTATTTGTTTACTTTAAAAAGATATATTTTCTAGTTATTGTTCAGCTTTAGATTAGAGTTCCTGTAAATCTTTGCATCTGTTTATTCTAGTCTCATTTAACATGTTAATTATGTGTTTTCTTGTCTGTAGTTTGAGGTTCTGGATCGGGATGAATGGTGGGGGAAAATAGAACAACTGAAAAATGGGGGAGAGCAAGAGATGATAATACGACAAAGGTTCAGTATAGATGATCAGCAAATCTTGGCTGATATGGCCCATCAATTTGGTCTTTATTTGTAAGTTGCTTAGTCTCTGTAACTTTGTGCTTGGCAAAGAAGATGTTCCCTTCATTTTTGACCTCACCGCCTTAAGTTCATGATTGTGCAGTGATTCGGTGAATCTGATATTTTTTTTTTTTTTTTTTTTTTTTTTTTTTTTTTTTTTTTTTTTTTTCAGTTTCATCAGCTTGTTGTTTAATAGGGTTTGTTGATTGAAGGGAATTCTTAATAGTTACATTTGCAATTAGAGATTTGAGTGTGCAAATGTGTTGAATGAGTTCTTTTGTTTGGTCTGGTTATATATGAAATGACTTTTTGAGAATTTTACCAGTCTTGTACTTTTTTTTTTTGTGTGTGTTCATTAATTTCTTCCTAAGTTAGTTTTTCACTTACAATATAATTTGTCGTTTTAAATCTTTGGAAAGAAAGCCATGCATATAATAAAGGGAGGGCACTCGTTGTGAGCAAAGTTGCATTGCCTGATTATCGCGCTGATCTCGATGAAAAGCATGGCTCAACTACTAAAGAGGTATGATTTTTATTTTTATTATTTATTTATTTTTTTTTGCACAAATTCTGTGGGGAAAAAAAAAAATCTATTCTTATGTTGGTAATTGCAATCTATAACTCTACCTTGTTTTGGACTATGTTTTCAGATAAAGCTTTCCACAGAGATCGAGAAAAGAGTTGGAAATTTATTGAACAGTTCCAATGGGACAACATCAGTTGGAAACAATTCTACGTCCTCTGGGATAGCAACATTGCAATCTAAACCTTCTGAAATAAGCAGATCAGCATCACATATGGAGATTGATGCTGCTTCCGAGGAATTTAGTTTTTCGCTGAAACAAAAACAGGAAAAGATGAGGGTATACATGATTTGATGTTGTGAAAGTTTTTGGTTTCTCCCGAAATTAGGTTGTGAAAGCTAATTTTTCTGAGTTTCTAGGAAAGTGAGAGCGCAAAGGAAATGCTGGCATTTAGGGAAAAGCTACCAGCTTCCAAGGTGAAATCGGAATTCTTGAAAGCTGTTGCAGAAAACCAGGTGCATTTTTCTTCTTCATTGATGGTCATTTTTCAGATATGTCTGGGGCACAACATTCGTTATTTTTTACTTTTAAGTGCTTTCAAATGGAAGCTTATTTTACTATTTTGCTCTTTTTATTATCCATTTTCTCATCTTGATGATACAGGTTTTGATAGTGTCAGGAGAGACTGGGTGTGGTAAAACCACCCAGCTTCCTCAGTATATCTTGGAAGAAGAGATATCATCTTTACGAGGTGCCAAGTGTAGCATGATATGCACTCAGCCTCGTAGAATATCGGCAATATCAGTTGCAGCGAGAATATCTGCTGAAAGAGGGGAGAAGCTTGGTGACACTGTAGGTTATCAGATACGTCTGGAATCAAAACGATCTTCTCAAACAAGATTGTTATTTTGCACTACTGGGGTGTTATTGAGGCAGATGGTATTTTCATACAACTTTACTTTCCATTTATTTGTTGATGACATACTTCAGTATTAAATGCTGAAGAGATCCATAAGGAATTACTTTTGGAATCTTTTTGGTCTGTTAGCTGGAAATTTTAGTCAAGACCGAATATAGTTCACAGCTCACAGGTTACATTGTTTCACTTTGAAATTCGAGATATTCATTTCCTCCATGTTCTTGAATGCAGGTCCAGGACCCAGATTTAACAGGAATCACGCATTTGCTAGTGGATGAAATCCATGAAAGAGGCATGAATGAAGATTTCCTGTTAATAATATTGCGGGACATTCTTCCTCGCCGTCCTGATCTTCGTATTATCCTTATGAGCGCCACTATCAATGCTGACTTATTTTCTAAATACTTTGGAAATGCTCCCACCATACACATTCCTGTATGATTCTTTCCTTGCATGTTATTACCACTTGACTTCACCATCTTCTTCATGATACGTCTTTAATGTGAAATATTTTCTTATTATTTTTTTTAGGGATTGACTTTTCCTGTGAAAGAATTTTATTTAGAAGATGTGCTAGAGAAAACTCGCTACAGTATCCAAGCAGAATTTGATAGCTTCCCAGGAAACTCAAGAGGCCGACGTCGTCAGCAGGAGGCCAAAAAAGACCCGTTGACTGAGTTGTTTGAAGTATGTTGTATTGTTGTTAACTTAATATTATTTGTTTCTTCAATTTTCAAGCCTTTGATGTTATTTGATTGGTTATTTTCAATGTATATCAGATTGGTTTACTTTATCTTATCTAGTTTTCTGATGTTATGCTTAATGCTGATACACTTAATGTCCGTTTAAATAAATTTCAAAATTACGTTTGGCGCAAGCAAAATTTCTGGTATTCCTTCTTTTCACATTTATTTATGTTTACATGTATTGCTTACGTTTTCTTTCTGCTTCTAGGAAGCAGACATTGATGCGCTCTACAAAGGATATAGTGCAAGCACCAGGCGATCTCTTGAGGCTTGGTCAGATACTCTGCTGGATTTGGGCCTTGTATGTATCATAGAGAATTATATTGTCTTTTCTCACAAACTTAACTGCGAGAAATTGGTTGTATATATAAATTCTGAGCTGAATTTCATTTGTTCTTTCCTTATGATACTTTTGATGTCTTGCCCATACAACATTTGACAGTTACACATATTCTCTATGAATCATCAGTTGCTGATATGTGTTCACTGAATTTATTTAGGATAGGTTTTCTGAATTTTTACTTTTTTTAATAAAAGAAGCATCACAATTAAGAAAATTCCTCACAAGCTTAATTCCTGTTGGATATTTTACAGGTGGAAGCAACCATTGAGCATATATGCCGCAATGAAGGTAGTGGAGCCATTCTTGTTTTCCTGACTGGTTGGGATGATATTTCAAAGCTCCTTGATAAACTCAAAGCAAATAATATTGTTGGAAACCCAAATAAGTTCTTAGTTATTCCTCTGCACGGCTCAATGCCTACGGTTAATCAGCGGGAGATTTTCGACCGTCCACCTCCAAATGTCAGGTTACCTTCTTCATATCTCATATTTATGATGAACTTTTCGTTTTTTTCTTTTTTCTTTATTTTTTATTTTTTATTTTTTTGCATTGGAACCATATAAAATAATGCTTTTTTCCCCCCCGGAAAAATCTATTTTGCAGAAAGATTGTTCTAGCAACCAACATTGCGGAGAGTAGTATCACCATAGATGACGTGGTATATGTCGTGGACTGTGGAAAGGCAAAAGAGACGAGCTACGATGCTTTAAATAAGCTGGCATGTCTTCTTCCTTCATGGATTTCCAAGGCATCAGCACACCAGGTAATCAACAAAAATCTGCCCATCTAATTTATTTTATTTTATTTTATTTTTTCACTCAACCAAAATTTTTCTTCATAAGGTATATTGCATATTTCCCCTTCATTTCATCTTCCGGGTAAAAATTTGCAGAGACGTGGCCGTGCGGGCCGTGTGCAGCCCGGGGTTTGTTACAGGCTGTATCCTAAACTTGTCCATGAAGCCATGCCCCAATACCAACTGCCCGAGATGCTGCGAACCCCTTTGCAGGAGCTGTGTCTGCATATCAAGAGTTTGCAACTCGGTGTAATTAGCACTTTCTTGTCCAAGGCACTTCAGCCACCCGATCCTCTTGCTGTGGAAAATGCAGTTGAGCTTCTCAAGACAATTGGTGCTCTTGATGATAAAGAAGAGCTCACCCCTCTTGGTGCGTGTGGTATTCCATTATCGAACTACCAAAATAAATATCCATGAGATTTTTAAAGTTTCCTAAAGAGGAAAATTAGCCACTTTTTTCTAATGAGGAAAATTAACCACTTTTTGAGGTGATCTGAGAATATTGTAGTGAGTAACTGTGATTTTCTTGATAGGGCGGCATCTGAGCACTTTGCCTTTGGACCCAAATATCGGGAAGATGCTTCTGATGGGATCTATTTTCCAGTGCCTTAATCCGGCACTAACAATAGCTGCTGCACTTGCGTACCGGCCACCATTTGTCCTTCCTATAAATAGGAAAGATGAAGCAGAGGAGGCAAAAAGAGCCTTTGCTGGTGATTCGTGCAGGTGAGGTTACATAACAATCATAAAAAGAAGAGTAAACAAAAGGAAAATTGCTCTGAAGGAATTCTTTATGAAAAAAGTTTGAAACAGTGTTTTTTGCTGATTTAAGAACTTTTCTCGACTTGAAACAGTGACCACATTGCACTTCTTAAAGCATTTGAAGGATGGAAAGATGCTAAACGGAATAGAAGAGAAAGGGCGTTTTGCTGGGAGAACTTCCTCTCACCAACGTCTATGCAGATGATGGCTGACATGAGGATGCAGTTTCTCGATTTACTGGAAGGGATTGGCTTTGTGAACAAGTCCTTCGGCCCTGAAGTAAAGTTTGCAACTTTGTTAATTGTTTTCGTAAAATCTGAAAGTTAATGAAATGGAACCCCGAAAAACCCCTCAACCATCACTCAAAATGACAACTAGCCCCCTTCTATTTTACTTCAAACGCTCGCTCGAGATTTGCATTTTCTACACATATATTCCTTACGTGGGCAAAAGTTTGTTTAAAAAATTCAGTTAACGATTTATGTAATAATTCACCTGATTTTTTAGGCATATAACCAATACAGTGATGATTTAGAGATGGTATGCGCAATACTATGTGCCGGACTGTATCCTAAAGTCGTGCAGTGCAAAAGGAGAGGAAAGAGAACAGCTCTCTTCAGTAAAGAAGTGGGGAAGGTTGGGATTCACCCGGGTTCGGTGAATGCCGCCGTTCACCTTTTCCCTTTGCCTTTCATGGTTTACAGTGAGATGGTCAAAACTAGTAGCATATACATTAGGGACTCGACAAATATATCTGATTATGCTCTGCTGATGTTTGGTGGAAATCTTGTTCCGAGCAAAAATGGGGATGGTATTGAGATGCTCGGTGGATATCTTCACTTTTCTGCTTCAAAGACTGTATTGGACTTGATACGGGTATATTTCATCTCTCTCTCTCTCTCTCTCTCTCTCTCTCTCTCTCTCTCTCTCTCTCTCTCTCTCTCTCTCTCTCTCTCTCTGTCTCTGACATACGCGCACATGCACACTTGTGAACTATTCCCAATATTACAAAATTCTGCACTTTTTTGAAATGGGATATTAACCTGGGTTTGGTATAATTACAGAAACTTCCCAATTAATTTTTTTGAAATTACAAATGATGCCATGTTAAATTAGGCTAATTAGCTATAAAGTTTAGTGAATGTGATGGGGTGACTTGAAATATTTATTTAAGACAGAAGAAAATTTAGGGGCACTCTTTGTAACTTTGAAAGTTCGTTAGGTTTCTTTGTAATCAGGCCGAATCTGCACGGTACTATTTGTAACGCGCTTCTTATCCAAGTAAATAACAATATACTCGACTTCATTGGTAGTTCTGCAGATAAAACTTAGAAATAGCTGGAAAAAAAGTGCTTAAAACGCTTTGAGTCGAAGCTAAAATTATTTTTCAAACCTATGCAGAAATTGCGTGGGGAGCTCGACAAGATTCTAACAAAGAAGATTGAGGATCCAGGGCTCGATGTTACTCTTGAAGGTAAGGGTGTGGTTGCAGCTGTAATTGAGCTATTGCACAGTCAAAATTTGAGATATGTGTAATTTTGTCAATTATATGCCTTTTTTTACATTACACAAACAAATAGAACAATCCACATTAACATTATGCTCACATATGAAGCCATTTGAGGTTCTTCTAAGTACTCAAACACAATGGTTTTTATTTAATCATTATTAATTATTGTCAATTTGATTGTGTATGGGGAATGTATGAAACCTGTAGCAAATGAAGCAATCTGCAACTGTTAAAGTGTCCAAGTAATATATATATATATATATATATATATATTTGTATATTTTCATATTGCTATTTTTTTTTATTATTTTATTTTCGAAATTTATTTGTGTGCTTAAGGAAATAATAATAATAATGCAATATTGTGACTAGAGCTGTTAAACGAAACAAGCTGCTTGTGAGCTTGATTGACTTGTCTTTTGATTAACGAGTTGAACTTGAGCTCGTTTAGTTAACTAAACTGAACTGGGGTCATTAAGGTTTGATACATAGGTTTTTTTTTTTTTTTTTTT
>CACSLK010023397.1:11231636-11242976 GCA_902706635.1 Striga hermonthica
TTTTTTTTTTTTTTTTTTTTACAAAATTTCTTAAACTTTTAACATAATTCATTTTGTTAAGGATAATTCAGTTTGTTAAGGCTCCGTTTAGCGAGAATTCATGTTTGGTAAGGGCTCGAGCCCAATTCGTTTTACAATGCAAGTATGCAACTATAGCACCAAAAAAATAAAATAAAAGTAGAATAAAAATAAAATTAAAATTAAAATATACTTGTAATTTGCAATAGGAAAATTAATCCACCTTGTACAATGTGTTAAAAAGTTTGTTCCACTTACATAGAACTATAGAAGTACTTGTGAGTTGTGAAATCCTAGGCGTTGAAAAAATTTTCTAAGTATTAACAAATATTGGACCACACGACTTTTGTAACCAAGTCTATAATTTTGGACTATTGAAATAGTTTGCAAATGGTTAATTATGAGCATGCTTTACCAGTTTAATACATAAAAATTATAAGAAAAAAGATTGACTTGTTCTATTTTTGCATGAGATTATAAACGCAACATTAATTTTGTAATCAACAATAAGTCAATAATACTAAAAGGTCAGCTGTATTAATCAACATGATACATGACTTTTTCTTGCAAGCGATATATGGTCGAATGAATAATACAGCCACAAGTTATATAAGTGGTTCAAAATCTTTGGATCTAACTTCTTTTCATCACTAACTGCGTCATTATGTCCTAATCCACTAAATTAAATAAATGTAGTAACATTTTTATTTTCTAGTAACTAGTTAAATGGCAACTAGGTTTGAGATATATGTAGACCCTTCGAGCAATTTTAAGGAAACATCTAACCATATCGGTGTGAGTCTGAGCCGTTAGATTATGTGCACGAACACACACTCATGCGGATCTAATCTAACGGCCCAGACTTCAGTGTGGATGTTGGCATATTTTGTGATCATTTAATTAAGAATATCTTTTTTCAAGAATAAAACCAATAAAACTAAAGTTTGTACTTGTTAGAAGTGTTAGGACAACAACTCAAAATTCTTTTCTCCATCAAGCCCAACATACAAAGCTCAAATGAAGTTTCATTCTAAAACCAATTGGCAATAAAAGAAGTAGTTCACCAAACTTATATATTGGACTTGAAACTTTTAAGTCTTATTAAGTTTGCACACCCAACAAACCCCCCACAACCACAAGACCACATACTTGGTCTCCCCTTGAATAGAATCCATAAGATCCGACCATCTTGTACCACCGTTATCACCCACGGAACACGCTGCCTGACCACCCTTTCGCCAGGAACGCCAGCACGCGCCAACACGCACGCCCGTGCCCAGGGACTGGCCAGTTCAGCCAGTGCCCGCGGCCAGCCCTGGCCGAGTCAGCGGCCGACCGCCTGGCTCAGCAAACCGGCGGTCCGGACAAGACCGGTTCAGTCCGGTTCAGACCGGTTGGACCGGTTCAGCCCATATTTTGATGATTTAGTCCCGGTTTATGTTTTAAATCCCATTTTCAGTTAAAATTTCGGGTCCAGTTCAGTTCAGTAAATTAATATCAGTTCAGTATTTTCAGTCTAGTCAGTTAGTAGACATCAGCATATTGTTTTAGCTCGGTGGAAACAAAACACTTTTCCTTAGGATCCTCGCAAATAGAAATAGAGAACGAAATAACTAGAAAGATTGTGAGGTGTAGCGTTAGGTGACCCGGAAGCCACGCGCGGCGGTCAGTGGGCGCAGGTGTGGATAGTTCAGTTCAGTATTTCAGTTGAATTTTCAGTTCAATCAGTTCAGTCATGATCAATCATGATCAGTCATGATCGTCATGTGCAGTCAGTTCAGTTTAGCAGTACCAGTTCAGTCCAGTTTTTCCTATCAGTTAAGTTAGACCCTGAGATGGTTCCAGTTAACTATTCAGATCGAGTCGAGCATCTTAACAACAATTTTAATCAGTCTGAGCATAGTACTTAGTATTTGTTTATATATGTCAGTTTTGCAGGCAATCAGCACTTACATTTTCAGATCAGCAGTTCAGGTGGGGACTCAGACTGAGTATTACATTGATTATAATTATGCTACCATGTTTGAGGTATGTATTATCAGTATCCGCTCGGAATGGTCGCCGGTCCATTATGGGTTCTAGTGGCCTTAATCTGCCCACTAGAGTGTGCACATGGTGGCACACGGATCCACCAGCCGCCCACGGGCTCCATGGGGAAACATGGAGCGTCATGCCTCCTGACCACCCTTTCGCCAGGAAGACTTTTGACACAAGACACACGGATCTACCAGCTGTCCACCAGCTCCATGGAGAAACATGGAGCGTCACGCCGCCTGACCACCCTTTCGCCAGGAAGACTTTTGACACAAGACACACGGATCTACCAGCTGTCCACCAGCTCCATGGATAAACATGGAACATCCACATACTTGGCCTCTCTTTGAACGAAATTCATACGATCTGACCATCTGACGTTATCACCTACGGAACACGTCACTTGACCACCCATTCGCCAGGAAGACTTTCGACATGGAGCGTCATCCACATCGCAACTGGGCTACCAACCGTGGCTCTGATACCAATTGTTAGGAGTTAGGACTAACAACTCAAAACTCAATTCTCCATCAAGCCCAACATATAAGCTCAAATGAGGTTTCTTTCTAAAATCAATTGCCAATAAAAGAAGTAGCCCACCAAACTTATATAGTATTCAACTTGGAACCTTTACTTTTTTCGATGTGGGATTGAGGGTTTTCACACCCAACAAGAAGATATACAATTATGAATATTAAGTTCCTTAAAGGACTATAATTAATTAAGTGACATATATATTTGAATAGGATTAAAAGTTTGTGTTTTCCACTTGCAACTTCTATCATAAAATGAATCTTTAGTTAATAGTTCTTTATTCTGATTATCAGAATTTGAAATGGTAAAACCTGCCATAATCACATGTGGTTTAGGTTTTCTAAATATCGATGCTGTATTTAATTAGTATTGTAATCTCTTTGAACTGTACAATAACTATAATTATATTAATATTATTAATACTAATAATAAAGAAATTCCTTCAATTTAACCAAAGCAGTCACGTCACATGTACATATCCACAAGTTACCAGTCTCTGACTTATATTTTATTCTGCTAGTTTTATTAATCGAGACAAATTATTTTACCATTAATTAAATACTAATTAAATACTAATTGCGTACTTCTTAACGCAGAATTTTATTAGAACAGTACTGATTAAGAACACAATAAACCAAAAGCTGGTAAGAGGAAAATCCAACTTAAGACAGTCACCAATCTTCTTCCTTAAACCAAACTCAAAAAAAAAAAAAAAAAAAAAAAAAAAAAAAATACAAAATTCGATGACAATATATAACCAGTCTTAATTAATGAATTAATTTCTCATGAACATCAGTACATAAAGATATCCTATTCACAATTGATGACATTCTTTTTATATAACTATGGCTGCTGTGTAGTTGATTATTGAATCAACACATTTCATCACAACGACGACGAAACCAAATCCCTCGGCAGGCACGGCAAATCCCTCCACGCCTTCGAATGCATCCTCAAAATCTCCCGGGCCCTCTCCTTCGTCTTGAGCCCGCAATCGACCCGCACGACGAGGCACAACTTCGACACCACCCCGACTTGAACCATCTCGTGCAGAACCCCTGGGCCCGCGCAAAATCTGCTGACCGAGCTTACGATCCTCACGGCTCTCTCGCTCGCGTGCCCCGAAACCCTAAGTATCTTCTTCGACACCACCGCAAGGCCGGCGCCGTGGCCCAAAAGCCCGGCCCGACCCTCCGCGCACTGGCATAGAAGGTCGAGGACCGTCAGCATCATCTCGCATACTCTCTTGTCGAAGGAGTCGAGCAAGAGCTCGACGAGCACTGGCACGAGCCCGGACTCGACGGCTTTTATACGGTTACGACCCCACGGACACGCGACTATTAGGGTTTTTAGGGTTTCTTTGGTGGCCTTTTGAGACACTTGATCGTCGAGAGTGTGGCGTAGCTCGATAAAGAGGTCGGGACGTAGGTTTGTCAACAATGACGAGTCGTCGGCCGCTTCGAGGACCGATCTGAGTAGCGCGATCGCGTAGGCCCGGGATTCGTAGCTCCCGAGCCGCATGACGAGGGTTAACGACATGACGAGTTCTGGCCGTGCGAGGGCTTTTAGGCCCGGGTTAGATAGCTCGAGCCCGCTGAGGATGGCGAGTGCCTCGTCGCATGTTTTTCTCGAATCCGAAAGATCGTCGGATGTTTCGGCGCCCGACGATGCTCGCGGGGCGTTTTCGATTATTAGGGAGGCGAGGAACTCATGGGCCCCAGCCGACTCCATGCACCTCTTGTTAGTTTGGTTTTGCGAGGCGATGGACCGGAGGTTTTGAAGGCACTTGATTCGGGTTTGCGGGCCAGCGGTTCTCCTTCGGGCTTGGTCGATGATTTTCGAGAGCTCGGCCTTGCCGAAGGGGGCTTTGGGGGTTGGGATGCGTTGGAACCCGTCGGGGGCGTGGAGAGTGCACCAAGATTGGATGAGACGACGGAGGGTGATGTTGGGGATTAGGGGGTCGTGGGCCGGGTCGATGGGCTGCTTGGTGACGGGGCATGTCGGGTCGGGTCGGGTGAAGATCCATCGCTCGATGGCGTCCCGGTCGTAGGTTATGCCGGTGGGGACCGTGACTGGGTCCTTCATGATCTCGAGGCTTATAGGGCATATGAAGTACGGCGGGATCTCGATTTCAGACATTTTTTCGTATTCACTCCTTTTTTTCCCGGTAACTTTGGAGTTAGTTCTTCTTTTTGCAGCTAGTGAAAGGAAGAAAAGAATGAGCCTTTTTTCTTGATGTGTGATTTTGAAGGTGTGACTTTGGGAGGGTTTGGTACTTTGGTTATATATATGTGGAGATGAGAGAGATTCCAAGATTGGGGAAAAAGTCAAAATTTGGAAATATTCAAGATTATATGTGCAATGTGTGTGGGGTGCGTGAGAGAGAAAGGGGGGAAATGTGTGTGAGGTGTGTGTGAGAGAAAGGGAGAAATATGTTTTAAATGCTCAAGTTGTTTTTAGGGCTCTTGGGGTTGACTTTTCAAAGTGCACCTAGTCTAAATGTGTGTGTGTGTGTGTTTTGCCAATTTGATCATGTGAGGCACATTTTATTGTTTGACTTTCTCTTTTTGTGTACAAAAGAATATAATAAGTGGGAATATTCATGGCCACCTCATTTTGGCTTAATTGTACTTTAAAAAGATGGTCAATGGCTTTCATATGATGTGATAAGTTTGAATATAATTATTTTGGGTTTTTCTTTAGTTTGTATTTGGCAAAGATAAGATTATAAATGTCGGTCGTGGCGGTTTACTTCTCAATCTTACATTTTGTGGTGTATAAAATATACCATAACAACATTGAACTTATTTAATCTTCATAGAGATTCTACGGTCTGTTACAGATTTATTCTGTTGAGATTTGTAACGGTTAAATCAACTATTCACTACGAATACATGACAATTTAGCGGTTACAAATTCTGATGGAATAGTACCGTAACGAGACCGTAACATTTCTCATCTTTATATTAGACAAAATAGATTATTGTGCACTTTACTCGTTCAATATTTCATTTTACCTATCATATTTAATACTTAAAACGAATTTCATTTTTCCCTATACCATTTTATGATGGAAGATTCATATGGTCTTTCTCATAAGATGATTTAAATCAGACGAATGTGGTAAAGTATCAGTCTTTATTAAAATATGATAAAAAAAATTTCGTACATTTTTCTAACATAATTAAATGTATTTTTGATCAATTCAATATTTATATAATTTTACAATTAGTTGAACAAATAGTTATTAATAATTAATTGTATTTTGATCAATTCAAGATTTATATAATCTATTTCAATTAATTGAACAAATAGTGATTAATAATTAATTGTATTTTGATCAATTCAAGATTTATATAATCTATTTCAATTAGTCGGAAAAATAGTGATTAGCCCGACCTTAATAGTACTATTTACTTTGCGGCTGTACAATTTTTATTGTTGGACCAACCGGCCAGGTCACGTTGACCAATTAAGCCACGCTGGCATAACTGGCTCGGCTCTGAAGATGAGCTGGCAACACCCAAATTCTTGCGTATGTGACTCTCACAAATATGGGTAGACTTTTCTATTTAAAATATACTTAGTACAACACTCGTATATTACACGGGTGTTTGTTAAAAAATTATTTTTAAATTTTAAAATTAATGAAAAAATTATATTAAATTTAGTTTACTTTTTTACAAACAAAAAATATATTACTATATATTTTTGAATGATATGAGTTACTTATGACTTACATGTGTTATATTATATTAGTTTTTTATAACTTATGTCATATAACTACTTGAAATATAAATATATTAGTTGATAACTAATCATATTTTTCTAATTAATATTAAAAATAATTTTATTATTGTTATAAAGGTAAATATAAATTATTTTTTTTATACATACAATATGGATGTTAAATCGAAACTCATCAAAAAAAGATTAATTTGATATATTACATATGTAAAACTGATAAAAAATACAAAAGTTATTAACTTTTAAAATATATATACAATTCAATAGTTATAATAAGGAATGATATTAAAATACAATTAATACATGTAACATGACCATACATAATCAACATATTTATGATAGTCTGAACCTAATTATTTTTTGTTTGTAATTAAATTAAAATTTACCCAAGCCTAATAACGAAGCATGTAATTTTGCCACATAGGATTCTGAATCATCAGAAGCAGCCACGTAGGCTCAACGAAGCATGTAATATTGCATTTTCATACAATATGGATGTTACATTGAAGTTCATAAAAAAAAAGATTAATTTGATATATTACATATGTAAAACTGATAAAAAATACAAAAGTTATTAACTTTTAAAATATATATACAATTCAATAGTTATAATAAGGAATGATATTAAAATGCAATTAATACATGTAACATGACAATACATAATCAACATATTTATGGTAGTCCGAACCTAATTATTTTTGGTTTGTAATTAAATTAAAATTTACCTAAGCCTAATAACGAAACATGTAATTTTGCCACATAGGATTCTGAATCATCAGAAACAGCCACGTAGGCTCAACGAATCATGTAATTTTGTCAAATAAGATTCTGAATCACCAGAAACAGCCACGAAGGCTAAGTGCGTTCTAGATTAATATATAGTGGATATATAATATATTCTTTTAGCTAATTAAATTCAACTCTTACTGAGGCCACGAGCAATGTGAAGGGCTAAATTAATGGAAAATAAATTGTAAACAAAAAATTAGAAGTCAACCGATTAAAATTCAATGTTATGAAAGATCGAATTATATGTACTTCCATCTTATTATCATATAGTATTATTTTTACTTTGTTGGTAATTTAATTTAAACTTTTAATATTAACAATAAAGGATGCAAAATTTGAGATTTAATATGCAATTTATATTAAAAATCTATTAATATATAATAAGGATTAACATAATTCACTTTTAAACACATTTTCCCGCCAATTTCATTAATTATGCCTAAAAATAGTAAATTAATAAAAATCAATATAATTAATATACATAATCTTTTTAGTCAAATATTTACTGTTATTACCTTTATTAGTTGAATTTAAAGTTAGAATAATTTAGTTTTATGGAAACAAATATTGAGGTATTATAGAAACTTTCAAAATCCATAGTTTAAATATATAGACTTGATTGAGCAATTATAGAGAATCAGTCGCTAATCTTTATATCTATATTATATTTCTTGTATTGAGTAAAACATAATAAATTAATACTTATGTTATTTTTCATCTTTTTGTTGACATAGTAGAGTTGCAAGATTATATTTTTCTTCGTAGACAAGATAACCAAATACAAAAATATAAATAACATTTATGTGCCGCTAAAAAATATTTTGGACAAAATGTAGAAATGACTTTTAGAAATTACTTAATCAATTTATGGTATAAAGTTGATAAAATTAATACATTCAATTTTGGTATAAAGTTGATGATTTTATTTTAAGTATCTGATAGCCATTTTTATCTTTTCGTAGAAAATGTGTTGTTAATAATAAATATTCGATTTTGTGGTATAAAGTGGGTGATTTAATTTTGGTACGAAATGTTCGAATTTAAATAGTATAATTTTATTTGGAATGGACAGAAGTATATTTGAAATTATTTAAAACAAAATAAGAGCATTTACAATGCATAAATATTGTTATCACATAAGTTTTGACAAATGTCAATTGTTTATATGGATTGTGAACCACATAAGATATTTCTTAAGTTCACAACTTTAAATCTAAAAAATTATCTGCGTGCACAATGTGATCAAACATAATATTGTCAATTGACAAAAAAAAAATATAAATAAGAAACAAAAAAATTAATAATTAGATATTTTGAAAATGTAATAATATTTCTCTCTCATCTCTCAATTGGTTGATTAGAATGTAAAATAAAATGTGGATGAACCACATTCTTATAAAATCAAGGTGATGTGATTCTTAAAATTTAGCATATTCGCATAATAATTTGCCATAATATATTGATGATAATTCGATAAATTGATATATTCCTCTAGAAAATTATAATGATCTTTGAACAAACATTGGTTAATAAAATTTAAAATTAGTAATTTAATTCTATAAATTAATTGATAATTTTGAACGATAAGGTAACTGACAACAAATCTAAAAAAAATGCGAGATATATATAATACATATATATATTATACATGAAATATATAAAAAAAGTTTA
Source organism: Striga hermonthica (assembly GCA_902706635.1). Classification (NCBI taxonomy): domain Eukaryota; kingdom Viridiplantae; phylum Streptophyta; class Magnoliopsida; order Lamiales; family Orobanchaceae; genus Striga; species Striga hermonthica. Next base: position 11,240,430 of record CACSLK010023397.1, read on the forward strand.
TTTGTGTAGTCCAAATTTAGGTTCTAAATTTAAAGATCAAATAAGTAGTTATTCGTAACTTATGCTAATATTAAGTTGGATGCAAATGAATTATTTAATTATTTATAGTTTAATAAATTATTCAACTACTTAATTTTTTTGATTTGGACATGTCATACGAAAATAAATTCATTTTACTTAAGGAAACAATATAAGTTTTATAATTATATGTATTATTCACATAGATTTTTAAATATATGATAAAATTTTACCAAAACTTTTATTTTATTGATCACATTGTAGTCAAATCAAAATTTTAAATAAAAATTTTAAAATAACATTATTTTGAAATGAATATAATATAATTTATTATTAGTTACGTGCATTGTATGGGCATTGTACTAATTTTAAATATACATATTTTATGTAATTTTGTGTAATTCAAATTTCGTATAACATTTTTTAAAATTAGTATATGTAAACTGTATTACATATTGATTCAATATTCTTAATTTATAAAATATTATTTTTTGCATATTTTTTATTTATAAATACTCATAAATATTTCTTACTCGTGTATCGCAAGGTATTTGTACTAGTAGATTACGAAAGAAGCAAAATTTGATGATCATATTGTCATAATATGCGTTATATTAATTATGTCAAAATCTATATATTATGAAAAACTTTTTCTTTTGCTTGCTTATATGATCTGAACTATATATTTATAATATGAAATTAAGTATTGACTGTATATTGCTGTGAAATTAAATTAATTATTAGAAATTATTGGGAAGCCAACTTAGAACTTGCCATTAATGGCGAAGTAAACGTCGGTGGCGATTATGACTCTAAAAATGCTAGATAAATCGTTGACCCTGCCTTTTTTTTGTGGCTTCAAATATTATTATTTATTAGTTTCCTTTTGGTTTTGTTCATTTATTTTTCTTTCACTTCTTATTTTCTATTTGATTTTCTCGTGATTGATCAGTTTGTGTCAGTTTTTATTATTATGATAATTTCAACTTATTAGTGTTTGAATCTGCAACGGTGTGATAAAATTATGAGAGATTCTACAGTCTGATTATGGAATTATTCTATAGAGTTTGTAATCGGTAGATCAACTATCCACGACGGTTACATGATGATCTAATAGTTACAAAACCCAACGAAATGATTCCGTAACAGGACTGTAGCATTTCTTTAAAATTATATTTGACGATTTGAATATATTAGAGGATTATGCAAAGTGTTTGGCAAATAATTAGCTCTTAAATGGTAAATGTAAAAAAAAAAAAAAAAAAAANNNNAAAAAAAAAAAAAAAACTAATTTTGCAATATTTTATTCCAAAAAACTCATAAAAATTTTAAGAATTATCTTTTTGGATCCAGAAAAATATTCCATATAATTACTATTCAGAAATTTAAATTAGGAGTTTTGGAGGGGTCAAATTTCTAATTTATTTTCAAACCACTGATTACCAAACAAGACCTAATATTTAACAATGTTCCTTTAATAAAAATCCAACAATTACAAGTAGGATTATATACTTCTAGGTTTTTATGTTAAAATGTGGTTTTGATATGTACATTACTCAATTCTTGAGATTATACTTTTTCTAGGCCAAGATCAAAATTGATCTTATAATTTGGCCAAAGTCAAACTTCGTCATTGACTACTTTTAAATTGGGTCCAATAATTTGACAATTTAATCAATCTTATCCTTTAGTTTTTATCCGCACTCTCGATAAAAATATGTTGTGGAGTTTTTAAATTTGACATGGTCACGTTTTTTATCTAGTGTGCAGATAAAAATGGACCAAAATTAACTAAGTTGTTAAATTATTAGATTAGTTTGAAAGTGGTAATGAAAAGTTGAATCTATATATATATATAATTACTAGCATCAAAACATTAAATTAAACCTATTAAATTATACCCAGTCAGCATTTTTTTCAGTTTCCCGCCTAAATACGTTACTGTTCAATAATATTTTTTTTTTATTTCTTTGCAAAAACAGATCATTTACGTTACTGTTCAATTTACTTAATTATGCTTAGCTGGCTGTTTCCCGCCCATTTACGTTACTGTTCAATTTATTTTCGATTTTTATTTTTTTTATTAACAACAAAATATTTTTGGATTAGAGTTGACTGTTTTAAGAAAGGTAACTAATTAATTATGAAATGATTACAAGTTAATGATGTTTCCATATTTATTTGAGCATATTAAGTAGTGTCTCCAATTATCAGTAATCATATTTTTAATCGCAATTAATTTTTCATTACATTAAAAATTAAACGAAATAAATAAAAACAAATAAAAAATTACATAAATTACAATCAACTAAAAAATTAAATTTGAAAAAAAAAGATTATCCATCTCTCCATTCCTGAAAAAATAACAAAAAAAAAGGTCAGCCAAAATAAATGAGTATAACTATAATATTATAATTTCAAAATCAGAATCCCATAATTTGTAGGTCAGCAGATATTTACTGTTTCAAAATCAAAATCCCATTATTGTTCTCATCTCATACCTCAATTAATAATTTAAGATTAATTAGC
>CACSLK010023397.1:11263524-11278425 GCA_902706635.1 Striga hermonthica
CACTTCAGTCAGTTCATAGGTTCCCGTTGTAATTCAGAACACACTTTGTGTAACATTTGTGTGGCCTCACTAGAGTCTGGAGCTCCAATTCGGAAGCTTTTTGGGCTCGCAAGCCTTTAACTACCATCATCCGCCCAAATAGATTCACAAAATAAGTTGGCACGTGGACAAGCACAATATCTATTAATATATAAAAAGGCTAACCTAAAAAATCTAAAATAGAAACTAAAAAAACATTTTAAAATCCCGCCTAATACTTACTACAATTAGTAACTTTTTAGTCTTTTTTTGTTTTTTTTTTTTTAAAAAAAAATTGGGATAACCCTCCTGAATGAACGGTTTGAATTTTTAGAAAATTTAAAACAAAATAACATAATTCATTGTGGTAATCAAGTTTAAAAGAAACCTATTTTTATGGAAAATTAGTTCAAAATTTGCCGAATAATTTTGGAAAATCCGCCAACTTCACGGTTTCAAACTCTTCAATAAAATCGCACAAGTTGTATAGAAGATTTATTTTCTATAAAATAACTAATAATACCTTATCCAATTTTGCAACACATACCAAATTTTTGGGACACTATCAATTCGGTACTAAATAATCACAAATGATTTTTGTAAATAAATACTCCGTGTTGATAATTTTTAAGAGTCTAACTAATCTATTAATATATAAAGAGACAATGATATTTACTTAAAAATAGCAATTAAAAATCAACAAAAAAATGCTCGGTTTCCCGCCTAAAGTATTGAGTAAATGTTTTTGGCCGAAATTTGAAAAATACTTCCTAAATTAATGTAATTAATGTATAGAATCATTTTGGTCTAATATTGCGACTATTACTTTTATTAGTTGTATGATTTAAATTTGAAATATAATATTTCGACAAAACTTGCAGCTATTACCTTATTAGTTGCATGTTTTAAATTTGATATATAATATATTGAAAAAAATATAATTTTTTTTATTTAAAATTATAAATAAAAATAATTATTCATAACTTACAGGTCAATATTAAGATGTATTTATAGTTTAATAAATTACTCAATAACTTACGGGTTAATATTAACTTGAACTTAAACGAAATAGTCAATTATTTATAGTTTAATATATTACTCAACTACTTATTTTTTTTTATTTGAATAGTTTATACAAAAATAGATTATTTTAAGTAATGAAACAATATAAATTTTATATTTATACATAGTATTCACATAGGTTGTTAAATATATGATAACATTTTACCAAAATGGATGTTTTATGGAATCAAATTAGAATCGAATTTTTGAATAATAATTTTGAAATGATACTTATTTTAAAAACAATATAATTTGATTTATTATCAGTTATGTGCACTACACAAGTTGTGTACTAATTTTAAACAGACATTTTTATGTAATTTTATACAATTTAAAATTTATATAACATATTCAATAAATTAGTATAGGTAATTGTATTACATATTTATTTCATATTTTCAATTTATAAATATTACTTAATAAGTATTTTTATGTTATAAATATTAATAAATATCTCTTACCCATGCACTGCACGGGACCCATACTAGTTTAGATGAATACCTTAAATACGAATGAGAAACCTTTCTCACCTAAAGGTATTCTAATTAACACTTCTTCTATAAAATTACGAACAATTCATAAAAAAAAAAAAACTTCGGCGATTGTATTCATAGAATATCTCTACTATTTTATATCTATATCGTTTTCTTCTGTAAATTCTTTTAGATTATTTTCAATTTATCTTAAATTTATTATATTATCTCATACTTTATTATAAACAATTATTTTTTTTAATTATTTTCAGTTTATCTTATTTTATTATATTATCTCATACTTTATAAAAATATTGATTTTTAGATTATTTTCAGTTTATCTTAAGTTTATTTTTAGATTAATTTCAGTTAATCTTAAGTTTATTATATTATCTCATACTTCATAAAAAAAATTGATTTTTAGATTTTTCAGTTTATCTTAAGTTTATTTTTAGATTATTTTCAGATTATCTTAAGTTTATTTTAGATTATTTTTAGTTTATCTTTAGTTTATTATATTATCATATACTTTATTTAAAACACATTTTGAAACTTTTAGTTAATCTTACGTTTATTATCTAATTTTTAACTAAATGACAAAAAAACAAATAGACAAAATATTAATTAAAAAAATAAACTGAAAATAAACTACAAATAAAACAAAAAAAAAAAACTCAATTAATAACCATACAAATTTTATTTATATATAAACATCAAATTAACTTCCAAAATCATTCAAAACACAATTACATCACATTAATTATTCAGAAATTAACAAGAGCACAAATTATTGCTAAACTTGGAGGTCGGCAGCTCCACCAGCACTTTGCCAACGACAAGCAGATTGCCGAACACCATTACACGACTAGCATAATGGACATCTCTTGGGCCGCTGGAATTCCATCTATCACTTTTTTAGATCTTAAATTAAATCATATATGATCAATGAAACCTCCTCAACAAAAAAATAGAATTAAAATTTACTAAACCCTAAATAAGTAAACGACACCTTGAGGCGACAAACGGTGCAGGCGACGGGAGGAGGGAGCAGGAGAGGGAGAGGATCTCAAAGCGAGAGTGATGGTGGCGGCGATTCTGGTGGCTCCAAGATGCATACCATCCGTTGGCATTGGGAACAACCCCACGGGAAGAAGAGTAGAGCGCGAAGGAGAAGGCCGTCCATGGTCGGAGGAGAGGAGCAAACTGCAGCCTAAGCGGAGGGGAGAAAGCCACGGCCGAGAGGCGGAGAGGAGGATAGGTGCTGGAGAATGATATGACTTGCTTCTGTAAGGGGAGGACAGGAGAATTAAAGAAAGAGAATTTAGATATGTGGTATGTTTGGTGTTTTACAGAAATGTTTTATCTTGAGGTTTGTAAGAAGATACTTAAGGCGTTCACATCCAAGAGGCTTCTGGAATTAAAATGTTAAAAAATTCGTATTTAAGAACCAATTAACATAGAAGTGGATTGAAACTTTTCAATTTGTAATTTGGAAAATAAAAAGACATGGCGTTGTCTACAGTGTAATTATCTCAAATAAGTTAGTGTGTATAAAGCCCAACTAAGAGCAACATGGCCCAATTAATTGAGAATTCACGGATTGCTCTGGGTTTTGGTCAGTCCATTTCTGCTCATTTCTGTTATGTTTTCCGATCTAATTTGTTGGAGGAACTTTTTCCGAAGGTGAATCCAACAAGTTCCACTCTCGGAGTACTAGCCAATATATATATCAACTACACTGATGTGATAGAAAATTATCATATTATACTAAGATACGATGTGATTAAAATTAAAGACACGAAATCTTGACACGTGATCGACGAACACATTTTAATGTATTCACGGTAGATAGATAAGATTTTTGGCGAATTGAAATTATTTCTTGGCCTTACTTTGTTTCTTAATTAATTTGGTGGTGGACAAGGGCGGAGTGTATTAGGCCCAGAGGGGCCATGGGCCCCTCTATATTTTTTTAAAGTCTATATATATGTATATAAAAAAAATTCTATAAAAAATTTGTAGAATGCAAAAAATATTTACAATATATTAATAATAACTTCTTCTCTATGATATTTTAATTTAAATTAATAATATTATTTATTTTTAAAAAAATGTACTAACAATTATTATATTTTACATTTTTAAATATGTTTTTGAAAATAATTACAATGACTTACTCTTTCGGCCTCCTCATTGTTTCGATTTTGTGATTTAAAAAACCGAATAATTATTTAAATTATTGCATTTTTTAGTGTTGATATTTTTACTATTTTTTTGTGTAATCACATATTTTTAACTTTATTTATTTTTCTTAAAATGTTCATTTGATAAGCTCTCATCAACAAAAAATTATGCAATGTACTGCAAAATCAGGTTAAATCAAATTTTCAACAAAAAAAAAAAATACTTATTTTCGCATAAATTATAGTTGTTAAACATAAATTATAAATACATGAAATCTCATTTTTTAGAAGTTTAAATGTGCTACGAACTGTAAGTTTTTAAAAACTTGATGTTACACATATCGATATTTATATTATAGTAAATACATTTTATATGAAATGAGCGTTTCAACTTAAATCACAAGCTTTTTATTTAACATTATAAATTGGGTCCCCCTCAGCGAAATTCCTAGATCCATCGTTGGTTGTGGAACTGCTATGACATATTGACTTATTTCAAGTAGGTATCATGTATCTATTTGTCATTGAGGTATATTGTGACACTAGTGTTGTATTTACTCTGATGTATCTATATTAATGTTGCAAAGTTTGCTTAATTATATTTGGGTAGCCTTAACTAAGCTAATATTTTAAAAACTCTACATAGTTTACCATATATATTGATTCTTGACGAAGAGCATTTTTCGATGTACTGAAGTTAAATTTTTGAGTAAGCTATGAAGTTAAGACGAACTTTTCATAACATTTTATAGAATGGTGAGTCCATGATGACATGGACTATCAGTTAGCCATCGACCTCGTTGTCTGCATACGGGCCATGAAATATAGCTCGTATTTTGTAGATAATATCCTCTCGAACAAGTGTCCACATGTCGAATTCTAGGCTCCCGCAGGTGGAGGTCCACTACCCCAAATCCAACTCCGATAGCCACATCACCATCCTTAAGCTCCCCTATCGAGGCGCGTTCACATTGATAGCGCACCCATATTAGACTTGGTGAACCACATATAAATATCTAGCTCAGATAGCCATCTACAGTGATGTAGCATGAAGAATAACTCAATAGTCCAGTTTTAGAAATTAGCTCGGTTAAACCAGTTTGGAAGAACTCTTGTTCGTCCAGAAATAAGTAATCCAGTTAAGTAGCTCGCATTTGAACTTAAGGTACTGGCATACATGAAGGTATCGACCACTAGGAGCTCAACAATAAAGTCTACCCCGAGGTATCGAGGTCATAGAACTTGAGGTCACGTTAGACCACAGAAGAAGGTCATGTTCGACCTCGACCATGTCGCAGCAAGTAGGTCAGGAGGTCGTGGTTACGGCTTGAGTACTAAGGGTTGCATAGGAAGGGAGAAAGAATCTTAGTAAGAAGGAAATTATCACTTGCTCGTGGTAGGTTAGGAAATGTGATATGGTGGGATCTCTTTCCTAACAAAGATACTCTTGGGCATCAAGACAACTATCCTTTGTAAGGGTGTCTGGTTTTTCTTCATTGAGATATCGCCTATTATACGTCTTAATTAAGTTACATATTCTCGTTTATATTTGTTGAGCAAGTTTTTACTTGAGCTCGAAGATTTTCTATCGAGACCCCTCCTGGTGTATTGCAGGTCACTGGAGCTCAAAGACGAATGAGGTTCACAGTGTAAGCGGTTCAACTCAGTTCGTGACAAAAAGCGACGCACCGTACATCTCAAGGTTTGACCTCATTGAGGAGCTTGGTATGCTAGCTCAAGAGAAGACTCAATTATAACTTGGTGATAAGGGTTCAAATTCATCGAGAAACTCGACTACGAAAGAGATATTTAGCGACCCAGAGATACCTTCATAAGGTTCGTAGTAAGTCGCTAAACGACCTAACAAAGTGCACAACAGAGAGGTGAGTAAGTCGAAGTTGTGACCTAAGCATAGGTTATAATGTGAAGTTATAGAGAATTTCACTATTATGGTAAAGTATTTTATAGAAGTACAAGAGATGTAGGAGACTTGTCATACTAAGAAACGAGGTACGCGTATATCTTTTTCCTAGTAACACGATGTCTTGGAGGAGATTACAACCTTTTTATAAAAGGAGGTTCGACTAGGCTGGTTTTGTGATATTTAACATGCAATATAGCTAAAAAATCAAATCTCTAACTTAAGTGTCGTAAGTTTTTCGCCAGGACCCCCTCCCGGCGTGTTTTGCAGGTGACCGATTTCAATCGAAGGACTGGTCACAACATAAAACTATTCATTTTAGGTCGTGATATATGTATAATGTCAAAGACGCCCTCGACATGCTCTATGGCCGTGATTAGGCTTGCCCATTTGTCGTCACATATTAATGTATAAATATTTCTACAATAAGTCCTGTAAGAATGCGTGGAAATTCTATATTGTATTTGTAATATCCCGTCAGTTTATTAATGTGCAACATACTGACTTAATCATCGGAGGCTCTTCACTGGACACAACCCCCAGTGTGAGAGTTATTTGCAGGTTTCCGGCGTTCTACCGGCGAGGACAAGAACCGATTTATTCCAAACCGGACCAGGACGCTCACACTTGCATTAAATATTATGAAATGTTAATACATCTTCCACTACAAAAAAATTATTATATTTCAACAAAAAATCCTATGATAATATATATATTCAAATGGAAATTCCAACGGGTATTCCAATGGTATAGCTTCGTTGGAATGTGTTTTTCATTAAAATTTTAGATAAAATTTGATGATTCCAACGGCTACATTTTCAACGACTTTTTACTGTAGGAATTTTCGTAGGATATTTTTGTTGGGTTCGATATACCGTACGGAACAAAGTTTACAGCGGAATTTAAAATTTTTATAAGATTGGTGTGACCTTTTAGGTTCACAATTAATACTAGTAGTGGGTTTACAACTCTTTGTCATTTGAGTTATTCATATTAACTCTTATTCTTGAATTAACTCTTTAATTCAAGAACCCACATATCATGAGAACATCTAGCAAGTAGCATGAATTTAGTATTAAGTGAATAGCGAGTAAACCTATTTCGATTACAAGTCCATACATGTAAAATCCTTTCGACATCCAATTTCCCGATTAAATCTTTGGGTATGATTTTGTCGAAACCCAAATTGATTTAATAACTATGATTCCATTTCAAGTTTAGTAATTCGTTTATGAATCTCTATTCATCCCGCCTTGGCCAAGGACTTTGAATTACTAACTATGAAACACATAGGAAATTCACTTATCTTCATAAGTGTCGAATCCTTTGTTGGCCACTGACAAACTTCCATACATATTAATATAATACCCAAAATATCCCTTTATACGATTATGCTAGCAATCAAAAGGATAAATCAAAGTAAAATATAATATGCACAAAGTTACCATCGTGCCTCAAGTCTAAGGATTTATCATGTACTATTGTAACATGAAAATTCTTATTCGACATGATAAACTTTCATTAAGAATTTTCATACGGTCATGTTCGGTGAACTTGTTCTCTAACAAGCACCCACATATATGTATTTGCGTCACACGCTAATGTTGATGGAATGCAACATTCTTATCTAATAAGCATACATACTATGTGCAAGTCTTTTCCGGATTTATTCGATATCCTATCTCGAAATATCCAACGACTTGTAACTGTATTTAAGATCACAACTTTCAAGATATGTTCCATAATCACCATCTCTATGCGCAACCATATCTTATAGCTATAAGTGATCTAGGGATTTTATCTTAAGTGCAAATATATGATAAATGCTTACTCTTAAAATAAAGTAATGCCTTATTATTTAATATAATTTCAATAGATTGTATTTACAAGTAGAATACGTCCAATCTGATTGGAACGCCGGGTATACTACTCCAACAATTTTCACTCCCATTGGAAAATCTACCGTTGAAATCGTCAAAATCCAACAAATATTCTAATAAAAAACTCATTCCAACGAAATATTCTTGTTGGAATTTACATTGAAATCAATAAATTCCAACGTAAACAATAGCATTAAAATATTCATTGGAATTGCCGATGGAATTTTATTAAAATATATTTCCGTTAGAATTTCATCATTTTCTTGTAGTGGTCGCCCCTATATACAATTTTCGAATGCGTTGAACCTAAATGACATGCTCGTGTGCTCCGTAAGCTTGTTTGACATAAATTGGTGCTTCATATTGACACATTTTCAGGTTTTGTTTCGACTATTAAGTTTGAGAATTATCATAAACTACTTTAACTTTCTTTTTTTCTTAACGTACCATATACCACTCTTACCTTTTTATTTAATTATAAATATGTATTCTTTTTATTTTTAAAACTTTATAATTTTTTTATTTGTATTTTATTTTTTATGTATGATCTATCAGAATATTCATATTTTACAATTTTTGTTTTGACATCCATATTGCATGCATAAAATAAAAAATAATTTCATCTATCTTTATAAATAAAATCAATTTTATTATCAACTCAATTTAAAAAATATCTTATAACAATATAAATTATTTTTTAAAAATATTAAAAATATATTTATTAATACACCATAAAATAATCATTTTATTGTCCATTAATTTTGGATGAAAATTACATAAAAATATTTTAAAGACAGATTATGAAATATTATTGAGTAATTTAAATAGATTATATAAAAGAAATGAATGTTATTATGTTATTTAAATTAATAAATATAAAAGAATATCATAATTAAATATAATAAAATAATTTTGTACTTCATAAAGTTTGAAAATAATACACTTTTACGTAAAGTCTATTAATCATATGAATTTAAAATACTTGAAAAATTAATAAATATGATACACTCACTCTATAAGTATGAATATAATTACAATGCAGTAAAATTTGGTTTGTTAAAAATAACGAATCAAATATATGAAGTTGTAAATAATATCAGTTTTATACAAAGATATTTTAAAAAAATAATTAAAAATATATTTTTGGAAAATTTAATGTAAACTACGGCCACCATTTAATTATCACTTTGTTAGTTATTTATTATTGAAGCATATTTATTATACATAATTGCACAATAAAAGTTTAAATTATTTTAATATTTATTGTACATATTAATATATTTAAATACTCTTATAGTACTAAATATCAAAAAATTTCCTTTTCATGGAATATACTAAGAATATATTTTTTCTTTGAGTCCCTATACCTCCAAAAGTTGCAACCTCAACCTAAAAAATACAAATGACAACATAAATACATAATACCAATAGTAACAATAATAAATAAAAAATAAAAAATAAAAAGCGCACACACACACACAATGCAACCATACTCCATCTTGTCTATATAAATCCCAACTCCACCACCAAAAAAATTCCCATCACATCCTTAAATCTCTCTATTTTCTCACTCAATTTTTTTTTTTTCTTCTTCTTCTTCCCATTTTTCTTGGTTGCTCTTCGTCAAGAATCCATGAACATCAACATACAAGGCCAAGCGCTCGGCTACGCAAACTTGGGGCCTCGGAATCTAAAGTCGTATGTGGTGGAGACGATGAAGACGGCCAAGAAAGTCGGGCAAGAAGACCCGAGACGGGCCGTGCACGCCGCGAAAGTCGGGCTGGGCCTCACGATCGTGTCGTTATTCTACTATTTCCGGCCGCTTTACGAAGGGTTCGGGCAGGCCGGAATGTGGGCCATCCTGACCGTCGTCGTGGTTTTCGAATACACAGTCGGTTAGTATTTTTCATGAAAGCATTTGACCAATTTGAGTTTACGATTTGACAATTCATTTTTTTTATTATATATATATATATATATAATTATTTTGATTTGTTCGTGTTACAATGAGAGTGTCACTTTTGCTAGTGTATATATATACGCTGTTTGACTTATATATTCTTATTTTAAATGTCAAATTGAACATAATGAAAATATTGAAAAAATCTAATTAGTATGTTTTAATCTTTTGATTTTGCTTTATGAGTATAGAGAAATCTAATTTTTTCCCCCTTTTTTTTTTTTTTTTTCTCTTTATATTTAATTCTTTTGAAATGTGAATTTTGTTTAGGTGGGACCCTATCAAAAAGCTTGAACAGAGGTTTTGCAACGCTGGTGGCCGGTGCATTAGGGCTCGGAGCTGAGTACTTGGCCGGTCTATGTCGAGGAAAAGGAGAGCCTGTCGTTATAGGGATTTTGGTCTTCATTCTAGGTAATTAAAAAGTCATTTATCTTTTCTTTTTTTGCCCAAAAAAAATAAAAGGTAAAAAATCGTAAAATATAATATGTTTACTAGACATACATAATTACACATATATATTTTCATTAGTTTTTGTCATTTGTAACGTAAATATTTTCTTATGGATCTTGATTAATATAATTGTACATTTCAATTGCCATTGCAGCTTCAACATCGACGTTTACTAGGTTTATCCCCAACGTGAAGAGGAGGTACGATTATGGCGTGCTCATATTCATACTCACCTTCACAATGGTGGCAGTCTCGGGTTTTCGAGTCAGCGAGATCCTGCAGTTGGCCCACCAGAGGCTCTCGACCATCGTCATAGGTGGCGCGACTTGTATGGTTATATCCATATTCGTTTATCCAGTTTGGGCGGGTCAGGACCTACATAATCTGGTAGCCGGGAATATCGAAAAACTTGCCACCTTCTTGGAAGGTGCGTATATGTATGCATAACACAAATTCTTCCGGGAGCCAACTTATTCGTTATGCGCGTCAAACTGCGACATTATTTAACAATAATGCATAATCATAGTATATGAAAATATCATATTTTTATTTATCTATCGAAAAAAGTAAAATGTTTGATCGAATTATATTTTATAATTTAATTTTATTTGTTTATTTTTTCCTTTTTATAATAGGGTTTGGGAGTGAAGTTTTACTTTGTCTAGGGGATGAAAATAGCAAGGCTTTTTCTAAGAGTGATCATGACAAGCAATTTTTGGAGACCTATAAAAGCGTGCTAAATTCCAAGGCCAACGAGGAATCATTGGTGATTATTATAATTTTCCTTACATAACAATATTATATATATATAATAATTTATATATTTAGAAAATTAGTAATTTTTTTTTTTTTAAATTTAATTTGGTTGATTTTCAGGCAAATTTTGCTTGGTGGGAGCCTCCACATGGTAAATTCAAATTTGGTCATCCATGGAAAAAATATGTGAAGATTGGGGCTCTTATTAGGGAGTGTGCTTGCTTGATTGAGACACTCAATAGTTACAATATTAACTCCAAATCTCAGGCGAGGGTAGGTATTTACTATATAATCCTTTTAATTTTATTAAATTTGTTTTTTTTTAGGAAAACTAAAAAACTAATCTTTGAGTTTGGAAAATTAGTATAATTATATTCATAGTTTTCACTATAAATTCAAAATCGAAAATTAATTAATCATTATTATATGGGGAAAAATTTAAAACTAGTCCCACAGGTATATGGTGGTGACAATTTTGGTCCCAACGAAATGCAGAAAATATGAATAGTCTCACAGCTTTTTAAAAATGATCAAAAGTAGGAATTTTTTGCCGGATTTACTATTTCTTGCCCGGAAAGCCACGTCGCGTACATGTGGCTTATTTTTTTACACGCTGGCATCCGACATGTTCATATTTTTTTCGCATGTTGTGGGACTATTCATATTTTTCTGCATACTTGTGGGACCAAAATGTCACCCCCTATACTTGTGGGACTAATTTTGAATTTTTCCTTATCTACGTCGGATGCCAGCGTGTAAGAAATTAAGCCACATGTGCATGACGTGGCGTTCCGGGCCAGAAATAGTAAATTCGGCAAAAATGTCCTACTTTTGATTATTTTTTAAAGGCAAAATTGCATATAAATGCACCACCATTCATGTTTTTGCAATTTAATCACCACATTTGCAATTTAACAATTTAATACACCACTAGAACAGGCCCGAAATTGGGCCTGTGATTCGAATTGCAAAAAATAACTAAAGTGGTGCATTAAATTGCTAAATTGCAAATGTGGTGATTAAATTGCAAAAACATGAAAGGTGGTGCTTTTATATGCAATTTTGCCTTTTTTTAAAAGCTCTGAGACTAATCATATTTTTTGCATTCTCGGGACCAATATTGTCATCCCTTATACCTGTGGGACTAGTTTTGAAATTTTTTTACTATATGGTTACCAACAACGTATTGAAATAATCGTTATTTCTCCTAATCAACCATCCACGACGGTTACATGATAATCTAACGGTTACAAATTCCGACGAAAAGGTTCCGTAACGAGGCTGTAGCATGATGATCTAACGGTTACAAATCCTGAAAGGATTGGTTCCGTAAAGAAAATATAGCATTTCCCTGTATTTTTAATGAGTGGTAGCAATATTAATCTGTACAATTTTTAAATTGATAGTTTCTAGATTTAAAATCTGTACACATTTGTCTCTTCAGACACCCTCATCGGAACTTCATATGCGCATACAAAAATCGATCGCCACCATCAGCACCGAGTCCGGCAAGGCCCTCCGATCACTCTCCGCCGCCATGACGCAAGCCACACGCCCATCCCCCGCCGTTAGAGCCCACGCGCAAAACTACGGAGCCGCGGCCCGCGACCTCAAGGCGGCCCTCGATGGGCCTCCCGATACGAAACTGGGGGGCGACCTTTACCAGCTCATGCCGCTGCTCGTGGTCGCGTCCGTTCTGATCGACGTCTCGGATTTAGCGGACGAGATCGCGCTCGCCGCCGGCGAGCTCGCCGAAAAGGCGCGTTTTGGTGAGCCACAGGTTCTCCAACGTGGGGTCGTGAGCCCCATCGACGACGATTGCGGCGGCGGAGGGGGGTCACCGGAAAATGGGGGCAGTCGACTGCCGGAGTGAAGGGCAGAGTGGGAGGGGGTGTGTATTTTTTCTATTATTTATTTATAATTAATTGATTATTATAAAATATAAATGTGTGAGAAAATTAAATTAAATAATGGCACCTATATGAGACTGTAATACTATTTGTTGTTGTGCATGAGTCGATGACGTATGGGTGACGGTGTATATGTAATATTGTTGAGATATAAAATGTCAACTTGTTATATTTTTTTTCTTTAATAAAATGTATGATTGTATTATGAATTGACCATTTTATTTACGTTATTTTAATTTCTCAAAGAGTTAATTACTTAGAAAATACTTTCCTAATCTAATGATCTATAGTAGAACATGCTAATTCAATCAAGTCATATGATCAATTAATTCAATCAGTTATCAACTTTCGCTATCTATCAAACAATGCCTATATTTATTTATTTAAAGGTGTGACTATATTTTGACAATTTATTAATATTATTTTTTGTATATATATTTGCTAAATTAATTATTAACATATCAATGTTAGATTATTATAAGTAGCTTGCAAAATTAGATTGCATGCTCACTCTTGGGCTTTGTAACAACAAATTTTATGAAAAACATATTTTTTTTTGTACAACTCTTATTTTTCTCTTTTTGAACTTGGATTTTATCTTCAAATTTGGATTTAATAACAATTAGATCTCCTTCATGATTGATTTTTCTAACATTAATTGGAGGTCGAATGAGATTTTGACTTCTTACAAGACCGATTTCTCTATAATTCTTCTTACCTTGACTTCTTACAGGATTGATTTCTTTAATCTCCTCGAAAATGGGATTTTGACTTAAATAATGTTGAGTCGATAGCTTGCTAGTTTTTTTCCTGCATAGAGCGTTAAATTGGTTGAACTTCTCAACGAATGCGCTTGAATGTTGCTCGATCATTAATATTGATATTTTTGGATTGATTTGAAACGAGTGGATGTCGTTTTCTTTACTTCTTGGAGAAGAGTTGCCGCATCTTTTCATTCTTCTTGGCCTTCTTCTTCGTCTTGGTCATTTTCTTCATTGAACATACTTCGATGGTTCGAATGCTTGGTTGTGGGTTGAATGTCGATTTTTAATTGAATGCCCTTGGATAATTAAGAATGTCCTCAAATCTTGAACAAAGTTCTTAAGATCTCTTGATTCTTGAACTACGTTTTGTGACTTTCATGAGAGTCATATTTATGAGTGTAGGAGAGTAGTTTTAAAGAGGAAGACATCAGTATCAATTCGATTGGTCGTTCATGATTTGATATAATCTCTTTTCAAGATTTTTCCTTAGCCTAAATTTTAACTTGTGCAAGTAATTAAAGTAAGCTCGATTTGTTTAATAAATGAATTATAAGTCAAAATCGAACAACTAACGATCGAATAGTTTTGTTTATTTAGAATTTTAATTGTATATCTATTATTGCCCTTGTGTATTGTTATTTTATATATTTTCTTCAATATTGTTTCTTAATCTAAGAGTAATTATTCGAACTATGAATATGTTAAATTGGGAACGAAGTTCTGAGAACGATCCAGGGAGAGGCTTTCGGCGGATTTTATATTTCGAAGTCAAAAGTAAAAATAAGTAAGTGCACTGCTTGCTTTATGTGATATCTTTTTTAAAAATAAAATAAAATAAAATTTTATCATAAAGTAAAAAAGTTAGAACCATGTGTAAGTCATCAAATTAAATTAATTATGTAATTTAAGGCTTTTTAGTTTTTATTACTACTACGTGTTAGGACGTTAAAAGCTCTTGTGGCCGTTGATGAATCAAGATATTATTAGTTAAATGTTATTATTTCTATAAAATTTGATGATTTAAGATAATAATCGTACATATATAAAATATTATAATTTTTGTCTTTCTATTATAACACTTGTATATTACACAGGAGCTTGTTAAAGATTTATTCTTAATTTATTTTCTTAAAATATATATATATATAAAAGTTTGATTATTTTTTTTATTTGTACCGAAAAAAAAAGATTATTTTTTATATATATAAAAGGTTTTACAACATTTTTTTAGCGGGAAATAATTAATATTTAAAAAATAATCAAATATCTTTATAACAACAACAACAACAACAACAACAACAAAACAACAACAACAACAACAACAACAACAACAACAACAACAACAACAACAAAACAACAACAACAACAACAACAACAACAACAACAACAACAACAATGTGCTGTTGCACCTCGAACCAGCCCCTCCTGACCCTCAACCGCAACAACAACAACAACAACAACAACAACAACAACAACAACAACAATAATAATAATGTGCTGTTGCACCTCGAACCAGCCCCTCCT
>CACSLK010023397.1:11293991-11304112 GCA_902706635.1 Striga hermonthica
GGGGGGGGGGCCGACCTACTCGATCTTGGCCTGACCGATCCGGATGTCAACATTGCTGTTGAGGTTTGTTAGTCTGAGTGGCCAAATTTGCAGAGGGTAAGGTTGAATTTTTAGAAATCACAGATGCTGCTTCAAGTCTACTCTCATAAGTGAGCAAAAGAGACATGACATCCACCATTGTGAGGTTCTCTGATCTTGCATTGATGCTTACAACAACTGCATCATACTCAGAACTCAGGCCACTCAAAATATGCATGATCTTATGCTGCTCTGAGATAAGATGGCCTCCAGCAGCTAGTGTG
Source organism: Striga hermonthica (assembly GCA_902706635.1). NCBI lineage: Eukaryota > Viridiplantae > Streptophyta > Magnoliopsida > Lamiales > Orobanchaceae > Striga > Striga hermonthica. The sequence goes on from CACSLK010023397.1 coordinate 11,294,294, forward strand.
TCACAGCAAACCTTAACCTTGTTCACATACTCCCTTATGCTGAGACTGCCCTTTTTGAGATTTTGAAGCTGGATCCTGTAATGCATGGTTCTTGCTTTGGATCTGGTAGAAAAAGATGCTTCAAGAGCTTTCCAGATATCATGAGAGCTGTCCAAACCTATCACCGAGATTAGGATGGACTCTGAGAGTGAGGAGAGCAGCCATGAGGCCAACAGTTAGTCCTGCCTCTGCCAGCTCACATAGTCTGGGTTGATTTGCAGCAAACCCTCCTCTTGTCCTGGGATGAATCTGGTGGGTTGAACAGCTGTGCCATCGAGATAGCCCTCTAATCCATATCCTCTTGCTGTGGTGACAACTTGTTGTCTCCAAAGCAGGTGGTTTTCATCAGAGAGCTTGATAGTGAGTAATTGGTTGTGGAGGGGAACAGGCTGGGATGAAGGTGTGGTCATATTGCTTCTAGAGGTAAAAGAAGTTTCAGCCGTGGATCGAGCTGCAGGAGAAGATGGAGATCATCCCTGCTCTGATACCAAGTTGGAAACAAACATCACCATAGTTGATTGAAAAACAAGAAATCTCAAGAACACTTTGAAAACAAGAGCAGCTGTGAATATTATGTAATCAATGGATAAAAAGTGGCTGTTACATCAAGGCTTTATATAGCCTGTTAAGAAAGACCTAGAATCATAAAGGATAAGAGCTATAATGATGAGGTGTCCCTAAATGACAAAGAGCCAAAGAGCTCTAACAAACTGCACAAGAAGCCAAGGAAACGGCTAGTGCATGTTGTACTAGAAAGAGAAAAGAAGCAAGTGCATGGAGTGTGCATGTGAGGGAAAAATGAAAAGTAATGAGGGAGATTAATACACTAAACAAGACTTAGGTTAATCTAAATGAATATCTAACATATATATATATATATATATAAAAACCTTTTTGGTTCAATGGCATCTGAGTCATAATATCCCTTGAAATGTCTGAAGATTCCCCAAAGAATTGGCAGATTTCCGCGTACAGGCTGAGACAAGAACAATAAAATAAACTATATATTAAAAAAATTCTAAAATAATAATAAAAAAAAAAGAAGAAGAAAGAAACTAAAAACAACTGACATGAATAGACGAGACATGCAAAGATCTTTTGACTGGATCGTCTCTGACCAAATCTTTTGAGCGGAGACCTGACGAGAGCAGTGCGAGCGCCTCAGATTGTAGCAGCGGCGGCGGCAGCGGAGATGGATCAGTGGGGTCGTCTACGATCAAGTTGTCAGACCAAATCATTGGATATAGCATGTTAGAATATCAACACCTCCTTTTAGGAAGGTCCCAAATGCTTGTAGAAATTTTTGGAAGCTTAGAGAATGTTCGGGAACATTGTGGGAGGCTCCGGAACATCTAGAAAGACCTGGAATAATAGAAAACGTCCCGGAATATTGTAGAAGGATCTAGAAGCGTGAAGAAGAACGTGGAAGCACATAGTGGTTTCTAGACAACAATAGAGACTACATGAATGTTGTAGAATATTGTAGTAACTAGACTTATATATATAAGTCTAGTTACTACAATATTCTACAACATTCATGTAGTCTCTATTGTTGTCTAGAAACCTCTATGGATGTTTAGTAAGTGTTAGTATAATCCCGAAGGGGCAAAAGTCTTAGGGAAGCTTCATGAGTCTAGGTAGTTCTAGAGTATTCTTTAGGAGTGGAGGTGTCTATAAATAGAGGTCACCTCATTTGCAACCCATCCAAATATCATCCAAACATCCAAGAATCTAAGTAAAAGAGTGTATGAGTGGCATAGTTAGGGTATTTGGTCTTATCAGTTAAGTAATGTATGTTTATCTATTAAAGTAATTACGTTAGTGTTCACGTGAGTGTACCCAACCCAACATAGCACGTCCTCCACCATAGTGTCTCAAGAAAGCACCGACCATTTCTTGAAAGACGAAAGGAAAAAAAATGAATAATAAGAAATGAAAATAAAAAAATTAATAATTGAAAATGAAATAACAAAAACACATACCGACTTTGATGTGATACTTTGAATCGATAGACTTTGCACGTCACTGAGACAATAGCCATAAATTTCCGCACAGATAAATTTTGGAAGTACAATTTCCTTTTCTTCGTGCATTACTACTATTTTCGTATCTTTTTGCAATTTTTTTTTTTGTGTTTTGCTTATTTTTTTGGTAATTTTTGATTTAAAAATGGCTTATTATAAACTGTCTGAGAGGACCGTTAAAACTATCAATGTCTCAAGCCTCGAGGACCAAATTGATCAAGTCATCACCGCCATCAATTTAAATTAATATTAATATGTTGTATTTAATTAATTAATAATCATACATAAACTTAAACCTAATACTATATAATTATATCTTTATTATATATATATATATATATATATATATAGTATCAAAATCAAATTAAAGATTTTATATATTACTTATAAAAAAATCAAATAAAAATTAAAAAATCTACTAAGTTTAAAACATTATCAATACAGAATAAGGAAAACGAAAATACAAAAAGAAAAAAAAAAAGTGGAGGAAACGGGGTAAAATAATAATGATGATTAAATATTTAATAGAATTGACGTATATTAGTTTATTGAAAATGTTATATAAAATTTATGTTTGACAAAATTAAATAAAAATGTCTATTTAAAATTAGTAAACAACCGGTGCCAATTTGAGTGGATTGCACGATTTGTGCAAACATCAATGTGTGTTCATTTGAGACCTATGTTGCTAATTCTGCTGCAGGAAAAATTGCACTATTCCTCCACTAACTATACCATCGTTGCACTTTCGTCCTTTAATTGTTTCCGGTTTACAATTGGCACACTAATTTTTTTTTTAATTTTAGTCCAAAATGACATTCCGGTGCTCATTTTCGCCGGAATAGCTGATGTGGCGTCCAGTCAGGTCGGAATTCCATTCTCGGCGTGATGTGGCACGAGCTGGCGCCTTGTCAGATCGGAAAATTGCACTATTCGTTCACTAACTTTACATTCGTTGCACTTTCGTCCTTTAATTGTTTCCGATTTACAAAATCAGAAGAAAAAAATATTAAAAAAAAAGCAAAATCTTTAAAAAGAAAAAGAAAAGACATGTGGATAAAAAATTAACAAAAGAAAAAAAAAGAATATAAATTAATAAAAAATCATTTTGCTTAATGATTTTAAACAAAATAAAAAATATCTTTTTTTGAAATAAAAATACATTTTCTATTTAATTAAAAATGAAATAATTAATAAAAAACGAAATGAAAAACAAAATAAATTTTTAATGAGAAATAAATATTTTTTATTCAATGGTTAAATATTTAATAAAAAAGAAATATTTATCATTTTTTTTTGTTTAATGAAAAAATATTTTTTATTAAAATTAACAAAATAAATTAATAAAAAAGAAATATAAAACGAAATAAATATTTTCATGAGTAATAAAATATTTCATAAACATTTTTTTTATTAATGGTTAAATATTTAATGAAAAATTAAATATTTAATAAAAAAAATATTTTTTCATTTTTTGTTAAATATTTCGTTTTTGTATTTAATACTTAATCATTAAATAAAAAATATTTATCACTATTTATAAATTTATTTTGTTTTTATTTAATCATTAAATATTTCATTTTTTATTAAATTAAAAAATTATATTTTTTTTTTCTTTTTAAAGCTTTTTATTTTTCGTTTGATTTTTTTTAATATTTTTTCTGATTTTGTAAACCAGAAACAATTGAAGGACGAAAGTGCAACGAATGTAAAGTTAGTGGACGAATAGTGCAATTTTTCCGATCTGACTAGGCGTCACCTCGTGCCACATCACGCCGAGAATGGAAATTCAGATCTGACTGGGCGCCACATCAGCTATTCCGGCGAAAATGAGCAACGGAACGTAATTTTGGACTAAAATTACCAAAGAAGTTAGTGTACCAATTGTAAACCGGAAAGAATTAAAGGACGAAAGTACAACGATGGTATAATTAGTGGACGAATAATGCAATTTTTCCTTCTCCTGGATAAGGGTTAATTAGTTCTCTAATATTGGGCAAGTATCCTCATGCTAATTAATGATCCAAGAACACATGACTAGGGACACAAATGAATATCTAATCTAGCAGTGTAAAAAGAGTTCTCTATAAAAGCTTTGAAAGATCAAAACAGAACAAGAAACATTGAGTTCCAAGAACAGTTCCCAACTCTAACGCATATATCACACCCATCATAAAAAGAATAGAGGACCTTAACCGGACACGGCCTGAGTGGTGTCGTGCTCCGATCTTCGAAATCATACACATACAAATTCCGATCGTCCCAATAATAATATATCGAGTTCCTTCTAACCCCCGATGAGGACCCGTCCGCAAAACATGTCGTGCTCCCGTTCTTCCCTAAGAAAAGGGCACGGTTCCCTATGCTCATCAGCTCCTCCACATACTCCTTATTCTCATTCCCCATAATTATGCGGGAAACCTTGAAATACGCCACGTTTTCGAACAAGTCCCTGTACCTCTGCACGACCGCCCGAACTACAAGCATCTCCCCATCATCCACGACTCGACTATAAAGTCCTTGGTTGCACTCGGCTTCACGGGCCACGTGTAGAGCTCCTCCGTCGCCACACGCACCATCAAGACAAACTCAAGCATCCAATCACCACGAAACACTAACTCGAACAAACTCTTTCCCATCAACAAATAGGTTTTCCTGCCAAAACTAGCAGTCGTCGACACGGTTTCATTATTGTAACTCTCTGCCTCAATGAAGTAATCGTCACCCTATGGCTGGGTGACCGACCTAACCTTCTCTTCGGGGCCATCTGGTCCGACCTATTTACCCCTACCATCTCTATTTTCCTATGGCGCCTCCTTTTGCGCCGCCTACCGATTGACACTGTGATGCAAACGACGGGGTTCTCCTTCTTCTCGCGTTTCTACTGTTGCGTTGAGACTGACGATTTTCAGATGGAGACCTTCACCCATTTGTTCTTAGAGAGCGAGATTGTGAGGAGAGTGTGGGAGCATTATACCAGTTATACTCATATCCCCTTACCCTCCACAGATACTTTCTTTGAGCTTCTGAGTTTTTTCAGACACCGCACACATATTAGACACGTGGGCTTCCTTATTCCTTGTCTGATCCTTTGGGCCACATGGGCAGAAAGAAATAATGTGAAGCATAGGGATAACACGTTTTTGTGTTCCCATATTATTTTGCAGGTTGACCGACATCTCTTCCTCCTCACCGCTTTGGGCAGACTCACCCAGAGAGACTGGGCAGTGGGCATGCTGCACGCCACCTCACCGCCTTACACTACCCCTGCTGACGCATGTCCAGCATCCATACCCGAGAGCTGTTGTTTGGCTGAAACTCGAGCCACCTTGGGTTAAGCTAAACACTGATGGAGCCTTTGACCAACTTACTGAAGTTGCAGGAGGTGGGGGCCTGATTAGGGACCATAGCGGCACCCTTATTACCGCCTTTCTTGCCCCTCTTCGGGCCTCTTCGAGCTATGATGCAGAGGTTTAGACGCTTTAGATCGGTCTTCAGATTGCTGCCTCGATATCCTCTCACATTTGAATAGAATTGGACGCTGCCGTTGTCATCACTCTCTTGTCATCTGGCCATCAGGACACGTGGCAGATTCAACATCATCTCATGCGTATTAAAGCCACTCTTAAGTCGATTCACTTCCGGATCTCGCACATATTCCGTGAGGGGAACCGGCCTGCTAACTTCCTCGCTGGCATAAGATCATCCACCCCCCAGAGACGCATGCTTTACCCTGACGACATTCGTCTCTGCCTCCACACCCTCATACGAATGGACCAGATGGGATACCCTTCATTCAGATTTGTGTAACCGGTCATACCTTTTGGCGCATATGCCTCACTATGATGTTGACTTTTTCGTCGGGACTCTTCCCGGACCAGGATCTACTACTTTTGTATTTCTCGCTGCAGTTGTCAGCTTCCTTGTATTTTATCGCTTTTGCTTTTGGTTTTTCGTTTGACTTCATGTATATAAGACATTGGACATGTAGCTTTGTGACTTTTTAGCCTGTTTAGGGCTTTTTTTTATTATATATATACAGGTTGGGAGTACCCCCAACCCTCTTGAGGTGTTGTTTGTTTAAAGAAAAATAATTGTCACCCAACCGGCAGTAATAGAGGTTGTTATTCTTACCGGTCAGGAGGATGATGAGGTGGTAGTCGGGTTCGGTCGGGGGCCCGCACAGGACGCATTCAAAAAACGTGTTGTAGTTGAATATCCACTTGTGCGGGATACGAATTGTTTGGCCAAAGGTTATGTTTAGGAGACAACAACCGCAATCCTGGATGGAATGTCGGGGATCATTGTGTAAGTCGATGAGGATGGGCCTATTACCGTATGAGGTGAAGAACACTAGCTTCGAGACTACCTCTGGTATGTTTAAGTCAACGTGTTGGTTTTTGAGTACGTTGTAGAGTGCGTGGTTTTTGAGGTTTTTGCCATGAGATACGAGCAGCCGAGGATGACCCGTCTGATCAACATCATTGGGATTGAGCAGAAAACGACATTCCATCAATGCTGCTGATACTCTGCTAATTGATACTCTGCTAAATGAAGTTGTTTTCTTACTAATTTCACCCATTATATTGCTATTCAATCCAAAATAATTTGATTAATTAACAACCATAGATAACATGTAGATTAATTTTGTGTAGATAATCTAGGTAGAAACTACTAATGGAATAATTCCTTCAACGGGACTGTAGTCATCCCTCTATATATAGGCAAAACGAAAGGTAAGTCCTAACCTAATTAGTCCTAAGTCCTAACCTGATAGTTGTTGCACCAATCATAATGTGCCACATCATGTTGTGACACCATAATATAATGTCTCATGTGGTGCCATAGAATTTCTTTACGTATATGGCCAAAGCTAAAGATCTAGTTAGGACACTCATCACATTGTAATCTTTTGCAATTTTTTGAATATATTTTGTACCTTAAAAAAAAAAAATTAGAATAGCACCATCCCGTTTAATATGTCAGTATCCACATATAATATAATATATATTCTTACAATACATGAATAGCTCATATAATTCAATGACTAGGAAAGAAATACATATATAATACATGTTACTTACTCATTAGTGTGCACATATTAATATGTCCACCGCTTAATGCTTTTTCTTTCCACATTCCTAACATAATACCGTGAATTCTAGATTTTTATTCGGAAAAAAAGGTTTTTTTGTCCTTTATCTGCAGGTCGTTTTCAATTTGGTCCCGTAAATGGACCGTTTTTGAAAATAGTAATGTTGGACTTATTGGATCCTTAGCAATTCAAGCAGGAGTGGGCCCTTGGGGATCTCTGACCACCTACAACATGTCAGATTTATCGGCGCTCAATTTTTTTTTTTTGCTGGGTTGTATGCTTAGGTGGCGATTATGTGGCATAATTGTAAAAAATATGCTAAAGAGAGGATTCAAACCCAAATCCAATGAGGGAGTAAAAGAGCTCATGGACCACTTGAGCTAGCACACTTTTTGTTAACTATTTAACTTCAATTATATATATCTGTCAACATCGTTTTATCTAATTTATACTATTCAATTTGTACTACTTTTATATTTTAATTTTTTTATATATTAAATAAATAGTATTTAATTATTTTCTAAATAAATATTTTAACGTATTTAATTAAATTAATTTTAATATAAAATAAATATTTATCAAAAAAATGAATAGAATAAATAATATAATAAATAATAAAATTTACCAAATAAATAAATATATTAAACAATATAATAAATAATATTACTTACTAAAAGAATAAATACATTAAATAATATAATGTATACTATTTATCAAATAAATACATAAACTAAATAGTATAATAAATAAATAATTATTTACTAAATAAATATGTAAATTAAATATTATAGTAAATACATATTATAAATAATATAATAATTAATATGATTAAATTATTTCTATATGAAAAATATATACTAAATAATAAAATATATTGAATAATGTAATAAGTAATATAATTAATTTTTATTTGTGTATTAAATATATATTGATCAAATAAATAAATATACTAAATAATATAAGAAATAAACAAATATTTACTAAATATATACATCTATCAAATATTAAATAAATGTATTAAATAATATAATAAATAAATATACCAAATAATATAATAAGTAATAATATTTAACAAAAACATATATTAAATAATATAATAAATAAATAAATATTTAGTAAAATACATATATTAAATAACCTAATAAATAATATAATATCAATTACGAACTAGAAATAATTAAAATTAATACATAAAAAATATTTTATATTATTTTATTTTTTGTTTATATGCTTTATTTAATTATACTTTTTCTAATTTCTATTATTTACTAAATTTATTATTTATTTTATTATTTATTATTGTAATAAGTAAATATTATTATATTATTTAATATTAGTTTATTTAATATTATTTAATAATTTATTTATTATATTTACTTATTAGTAAATATTTATTTAATATATTAAAAAAATTAAATGAATTTAATAATGTATATTAGTATAAAAATAATAATGATAATAAACATTTGATTAAACAATATAACTAAATAATATTCATTCATTTATTTAGATATATATATGTAACAACAAATTTTATGAAAAACATAAAGTTTCATGTACAACTTGAATATATTTTGATCAAACGATATGCGGGTTACAATCTCTATTATTCCTCCGATTCTTCTCTTCATGAATTTGAGTTTGAGATCTTGAAAGATGGATTTGACGGTTGAATCTCCTTCGGGCTTGGTCTTGAATTTCTCTAACATTAATTTGGGGGTTGAATGACTTATTCCCGTATTAAATGTTAGGCTTTGACTTGATTGAAGAAGCCTTCTTTGAGGACTTGATTCTTTGATCTTCTTGAAAGATGGACTTTGACTTGAATAACGTTGACTTGAGGGCTTGATAGCTTTTTCCTGGATCAAACGCTATGTTGGTGGTACTTCTCAACGAACGCGGCTTGAATGTTGCTTGAATGTCGTTGATGTTCTTGAATGATTTGAGAGGAATGGATATCGCCTCTTTGTTTATTGGAGGACCGCCATCTCTTTTTCTTCTTCTTGGCCTTCTTCATAATTGAATGGACTTCGGACAATTCTTCAAGATCTTCTTCAAATCTTCAAGATCTCTTGAACTTGAGGCTTTAATCTTTGAGATATGTTTGATATTTTGATGTATTTGAGGTGTTTGAGGTGTGTTTTGTAGGATTGAGGAGAGCCCTATTTATAGGTGTAGGAGAGAGAGTCTTGGAAAAGAAGACATCAATTTGATTGGTCCTTCTTGATTTGATATAATCTCTTTCCTTCTCTTAAGATTTGATATAATCTTTTCCTTATCCTAAGATTTGACTTGGTGGGCAAGAAACAATTACTTTATTAATTAAATATCTTATTTATCTTGGATTTATGTCCCAAAAATAAATAATGTCATTAGTTAATAAAATATTAAAATTTCGATGTCTACAATATATAAACAATGTAATTAAATAATATTTATTCATTAATGATAATAAAATTTGTATTAATCAATGTAATTAAATAACATTTGAATAATGTATATATATTATTAGATAAAACGATATTGGTAGATATAAAATTGAAGTTAAATAACAAATATTATGGGTGTTAGCTCAAGTGGTTTAAGTGCTCTTTTACTCCCAAATTGGATCAGGGTTCAATCCCCCTCCTTGTATTTTTTTGCAATTATGCCACATACTCC
>CACSLK010023397.1:11395685-11413394 GCA_902706635.1 Striga hermonthica
AAAGTGGGGCGTTACAATCGTATTTGTCGGAGGGAGAAGACCTATAGAACGCCCAACGGCTGGGGTGGCCGATCTTCTCAGAGGTGTACCAACTGTTGGAGAGAGAGGTAGAAGAAGGGCGCTTTGTGGAGGTTTTGCAGGGGTTTTTGGTCAAAGGTTTTTTGGGAGGAGAGTTCGGAGCATCAGGTTGGGGAGGAGAAGGAGGAATGGTCAAAGATTCTGGGGGAACAACCTGAGAGGAAGAGGGAAGAATGGTCGAAGATGTAGGAAAAGTAGGTTGAGAAGAAGTGACCTCGTCCTCATCTGGCTCATCTAATGAGCCAAAGGCAGGTCGACGATGGCGGAGGGGGAGGTTATCCATGGTATCCCCGGAATTGGTAGAAGCAACACGGGCCGTAAAAACGATGGTGGGAAAGGTATCACCAGGGTGAAGGATGGAGAGAGGAACGACTTCAAGTGCGGAAGGCAATATTTGAACCGAATCGGAAGAAGTGGTCGAAGAAGGAGATGGAGGTGCAGGTTTAGCACAATAATCACTTAGGAACTCACTTTAGGGAAATTATCAAACTAAACGTACATGGTGACCGTAAATATCCTAATAGTAAATCATACATACAGTAATATTACCCATGACAGTTGGAATATTAATTCAGCGAACATAACCTCACCCAAATGAATTAAAATAATATATACTGTATATATAACACTACTAGTATGTACCCCGTGAGATGCACAGAACAAAAATATTAAATGAGTTATTTTCACAGCTTTGTCCGTTTAAGACTAAAAAGTAATAATGTAATTATCTATTTTCTACCTCTTTTAATCAACGTTAAGTCTAAAAAATTATTAAGCCGCCTTCTGGCAAATATGTATGGAGTTATGTGTTCGTGTCTCATAAGTCACGAACATTATGAATAACATTACATATTATTCATTCAAACTTTTATTCATTGAAAATATATTAAAATAGTTTATATAACAGCCATTAAATACCACTTTCAATATATTTATAAATAAAAAGTACATAAAATTTCTGGTGTGTTCATATTTAAATAATTTTTTATGGGCTCAATTTTAAATCATCCAGACATTTGGTCAAACGCATAGGTGTGTTCGAATTTAAATCATTGGCATTTTTAGTCGGTTGAAATTTAAATCATCTACCATGGTACTGTGATGTGTATGATATATATAATTTTTTTTAATAAATAATATGTGCTTTATAAAAATTATAATAATAATTTTACAAGATTTTAAGCGTAAAATTTGGTTTTTAATCATGATAAAAAAATCATGGTAAGTTGTATTGAAAATGTTTTATGAGATAAAATAATTAACTAAAATAATTAAATAAAATACTTGATGGAAATAGAATGCATTAATTAACTTTGACTTTTCTTACTACTAATTCTAGTAAATAGAATGCCTTTTTATATAAGTATAGACAACAGAAATGGCTTTAGATAACATATTAATTGTAACAATCTAGAAATTATTGGTTTATGCAATATATTATTGTAACACTTATAATATTATGAAACTTTGGCATTTAAGTAACACTTTTTGTAACACTTTCTGAATATGTAATATTTTCATGTAACACTTTCGATTAAGTAACACATCTGTATTAATACTTTTTCTTCACATTTTTAGTAACACAATGTGGCATCATTTATGTTATAATATTTAATTTTCTAATTTAAGTAATTAATGTTGTCTTAAAAGCAGTTTTCTAGAAGTCTCTAGGCGCCTGTTAGGAGCTCGACCAACGCTTAGGTCTAGAGCACCTAGGCGGGGCCTATAAATTAAGATTAAATAACATATTTTTTATTTGTTATTATTACATCAAAGTAAAATTATCTCAACTTATAATAAATCGCACACCTAAGTCCAAACAAAATATTAATATATTATAAAAAAATGATAACAAAATAATGTAATTAGAGTATTTAAAAAATTAGTTAATATTCTAAAAAATACAACAAAAGAAAATTACTTAGTAAGAGAATTATATTTATTTTTTATATCTAATGACAAAAGAAAAATTCTTATTAGGAAAAATTTAATTATATTTATGATAGTGTACTCATTTATCTAAATAAAAAAGAAAGTTATTGCGCTGAATATCAAATGTCCAATTTTTAACTTGAGGTTTTAAGAGCGACGTCGCTTCATCGTTCTTCTCAATATTGGGGCGAGATATCTCAGGAAATTCATTTCTAATTCCACCTTTCCAAAACCCTAACTCTATTTCTCTTTCCTCAAGGCGAAGCCAAAGTCTGGCTGGTGGCGATGTCGGGTAGGATGAAGAAGCCAAAGTGGGTCGAAAATGTCGCCTTCACATTGGTGGACTCGAGCGAGGGTTTGAAGGGGATCCAGACGGGGTAGAGACGTGGCAGATCGAGAACTAGTTCGTGTCATTCGTGGGGTGGATAACCGGCGGCTCGACGCGACCTTTGTTGGTGTGAGTGACGTTGGAGGGGCTGGTGGCGCTATTGAGTTGATTTTAATCCTCTTCAGTTGCTAATTTTTATTTTCTTTCATAAATTACTTCATTTTTTCCGTGTTCTAGTTGATATTTTTGTCAAGATTTGTTTATTTGTGCTATGGTTTCAGGGATATTGACTGTAGTAAGTAATTCTATGGTTATAGGAACTGGGACCGACGTCCTCCTGTTAACGGGCATGTGAGTATGGTGTCGAGAAAAATTGTAGTGGAGTTTGCGCTATGCTATTGCTGCGGGCTTACTGAGGAGTGCACCCTAACATACGTAGAACAATCCAAGAAAGATATTGATTGTTTGAGAATTTGGATGGGATTTGATTGGTTTGTTGAGTATGTCCTTACTTATTTGAAACATTCCACATTTTTGGTGGTCTTAAAGCATATGTTTGTTTCATCCTCTGTTTTGGGCCGAATACGATTCGGGTTTTTAATTTAGGATATTAATTCGTAGGTTTTGTGTAAAAAAATTTTAGAAAGTTTCTGTTTTTAACCTTGGATTGATGTTTGATATTTTTCTGGTTTTCTATATTGGACCATAGGAATGCAATACTTATGCAATACGAACCATTCCATCTGCTATCGACTTGGAATCACAGGTAGCAGGTGAATACAGACTTGTACCTGACACATTGTATCTAACTTTTAACTGCATAGGCCGTTCTATTTCCGGAAATGTCATGGATGGTCAAAGATTTCAATTGTTTGGTGTGGCTTGCATGATGATCGCGTCATAAGTTTGTTATTCAAAATGTTTTGTGTATTATCATTGTGTATAGGCATGGAGAAGTTGGAGCTGAAGTAGAGAGGGTTCTCGTAGGCGGTTTAGTCCAAGGTATCCATTTTTGTTTACCTAAAATGCGTTTTCTTTTTTATTACATTCGAAGGTTAACTAATAAAGCTTATATGGTCATCAGTTCTTGAATACATCATAAAATACGTTTGAGTTAATTGTAAGTGGAACACCATCTGTATATTAGGTTGAAGACCCCTAAGATTTCGTGCTTTTGTCTTGGGAATTTGACAGTTATTTGTCCTCAATTTCTCTTATATTAGTGGGTGGAGATCCTGAGGGGGGTAAAAACAGTCTATTGTTGCAGGTAGCAATATTGTTCATATCGACGAGCCTTGTATAATTATGGTACTATTTCTATTATCCTTAGTCATATCCTTTGGTATATTTTTAACCTCTCATTTTGCTTCTCGGTGGCAGATTTTTGCATTGATAGGAGAAGGGGATAATGAAGATATTCCATCTCGAGTTTTATGTCTTTGGGGAAGAGGTATTTATTTTGACGCGGTAGAAGTTGTTTGTAAAACTTGGAAAATTAAACTTTTGTATATAGAGGTTTGCTCATATGTTGTCCAATATTTTTTCTGTTGTGGAGTTATTTTTTCCTTATTTAGCTTTAGCTCAGCATTTTGTTTGTTATTTTGTTGTGCTTTGTCCATGATACAACATACCAAAATCTACACTTTTTTCATGTTCAATATTAACTATTTTTTGTTCTTCGCAGAGTGTCGAATAAATTGCAATTAGAGATGACCGTATGCGAATCTAAACGGAATGACTTCTTATGCGTTCTAGTACAAATGTTGAGGTAAACCTGCGCGCTTATGTTTTTCCTAAAGATCATGAGTGCCAAGAGATCATGACTAAGAATTGTTCACTGCCTTGGTTTGTTATGCCGCTTTAGTCATGAGTATTTTTTATTAGGACATGTGGTAAAGTGGCAGCGGAACTTGCCTGAGTAAACCATCGAATGATTTAAACATTTAGTTTGAATTAGGAGTTGCATGAATTTTGACACCATTTTTTGTTCTTTTCTTCTTTGTTTATACACCTTTTGTTTATTGAAATTAACTTCTCCTTTCTTCATTACTGTGGGCATCATGCATGATGCCTTAGAAAATCAGGAAGCTTGTCGCTTGGCTTGTCAGCACGTCTTTTTTAATTACCTCCATTACTTTGTTACTTTATATCATTATCCATGTTCAAGCTATTTATAGCAATAATTTTGGATTTGTATGTGTGCTAATTCATTCATCTAATAATCATTTGTCATTGTCGTTTGTAGTTTTTGTTCAAGTTTATTGGTTGTGTTGTTATGCTATTCTTTTTTTCCTACTGAGACGCGAAAATTTAGTGTGACTTATTGGCGTCTTTCTCTAGTTATTTAAAAACCTTTGTATGATTTGCTCTTAATTGACATATGCATTTCATAATTATATATATGTAAGTTGGCTTTCAAAACTTTCCTTTATTTTCTAATTCTATTGTAGGTGATTTTGTTTTCGGCAGTGATGCAGTGATAATTGCAAAAGGATAAAATCAAATACCTGCGACATGATGACAAAGTAAGTTATTTTAGCTAATAATGCTTTTTATAGTTTCCTCTTGATTTCTACCATATATATGGAGACTGGGCACTATATTCTTGTAGTCAAATGTATGTGTCTCTCTTGGAATTATTATCTTCAAACACTTAAAAATATTTGTGGGGACTAGGCAGTATCTTTGATATGCTTCTGGTAGAAGTTTACTGATTTAATTATGGATTTGTAGAAAAGTGAAATAAGTAAAGATATTTTGACGGCTAATTTTTTATTTTCTATTGTACTTCGTAGAGTAGTTTGATTTATATGAATACAACCCTATTTGTTATCATAAAGTTCTCCTTGTGAGATTTTTTCCTCGTTTGGGGTCTAGTTCTTCGCTTGGAGATTCTTGCTTTAGATCGGTTATCTCTCATCAGCATCTCTTCGATTCCTGTTTGATGGTTACTTAATTGCTCCTGCGTTTGCCTTTTTTAGGGTTTCGTATTCTGTATGCTTGTTCTCTTCTCCGTTCTTTGTGCTGCTTGTTAGGGTTTCATGATTGATTTTCATTCTCTGTTTCTTCTGTTTTTCTGGAAGTTGCTTACCTTGCTTGGTGCTTTCGGTTGTTTTTTTCTTTTGTCTCTGTCTTTGTCTGGGTGTCTACCATCTTTCCTGTAGGTTCGAAGGTTTCTATTTCTGAGGAGACATGGATGAAGATCTGTCGAATAAGTTGATAAAATTTAGATTGTCAGATAAGGAGAAAGGGTTGGAGATTCAGGAAGATGATATTGCTATTGGGATAAAAGATTGCAAGAACAGCTTGATTGGTAAAATTTATGGGGAGAAAAAGCCGAATTTCAGTGGTCTCAAGGTCACGCTGGGAAACATCTGGATCACTCAAAAACCATTCAATATCTGAAGCATTGGCCAGAATCTATATCAATTTATCTTCCAAACTGAGGAGGCCGGATCCTACAAGGCAAAACATGGTCTTTGGATCGTCAATACATCATCATGAAGGAGTGGAATCTGTATAACACATATTTTTCGGCTGATGAAGAAAAGATCAAGATTTGGGTCCAAGTTCACAACCTCCCCCTTCACTGGATCACGGAGGAAATTGGGCTGAAAGTTGGAAGACTTGTAGGCAAGGTTTTCAGTATTGTAGTACCAGTAAAAAGAGGTGCTGCTGGAATGCACCTAAGAGTGCAAGTGGAGCTAGACCTGAGGGAGGCAATACCCAGAGGCACCAATTTGAAACCTGGACAGCACTCCCAGTGGGTAGATTTCAGCTACGAAAACCTCCAAAATTTTTGCTTCTATTGTGGTTTAATAGGACATCTTGACAAAAATTGTCTTGTTAAAAGAGCAGATTTAGCTAGAAATGTGCTTAACTCTGGTCAATTTGGAGAATGTCTACGTGCCCCTTTAATCTTCTTTGGGGAGAGTAGAGGGTTTAAGTCTTCTGAAACTGGTGGTACCAGTGAGGAAGCTTCTAGAAAACTGGGTAGCATAGGTAATTTTATTTTGGATTCTAAATCAGGGGATAATGGAACCTCAATTAGAGGGGAATTATCTCCTTAAGGTCAAGAGAGTGGGGCTAATTGTCAGGGAGCCTGTGGTAGTTCTGAGGTAGAAAAAGAAGAAGCAAGCTCTGCAGCACTTTTAACTATAGCTCCTCAGAAGGATATTTCTTCTCCCCACCCTCCTGATGACCAACTCATTGAGGTTGCCATTCGACCTGTGTCTGTTGGACAAAGAGTTGTTCAACAAAGAAGGAAAATTATCCCCAAGAAAAATAAAATTGTCTGTGCTAGTGTGCCAGAGGATATGGTTGTTGAGGCAACCACTAGTAATACTGTTTTACTGCATCCCACTAAGATAGCTTGCAAAAGAAATTTTAGTGATTGTTTGCAGTCTTCCCCTGATTCTAATTTGTGTGAAGATCAGAAGAAAAAATTGAAAATTTCTGTACCTAAGGATAACACCGTGGTGGAGGAGACCAGCCCAAATTGGTCCCAAAGTTCAAAATGAGAGTATGTGTGTGGAATTGTAGAGGTTTGGGAGGACCCTCTACAATTTCCCAATTGCGAGAAGCCCCAAGGGCTCACCTCCCTGATTTATTTTTCCTGTCTGAAGTTAAGAAAAAAGAAAAATTTGTTTCTGTTGTTTGTAAAAAGTTAAAATTGGAGGATAGGTGGATGTATTGTAAACCTGTGGGAACCAGGGGGGCTTTTGTTATGTTGGTCTAGTAAGGTCTCTATTATTGAGTTCTTTCAATATGATTTTTGTATTGGTGTTAAATTTTCTTGTGTGGGGTCTGATGTTGTTCAATGGGGGATTTTCCTGTACTCTAGCACTGACTCTGAAGTCAGAAGAGTGCAATGAAATGTTCTGGCTGCTTGTAAAGATCAATGGGGTGATCTGTGGTTTTTAGGGGGAGATTTCAATGCAGTTTTGTCTAACCAAGACAAACAGGGAGGTAGAATTAGAGAGCAAAGCAGTTTCACCCCATTCAGAGATTTTGTTAGCTATATGGGCATGAGTGAAACTAGGACTGTTGGTCACCATTTCACCTGGTGTAACCTTAGACAAGGGTCTGATCTGGTGGAGGCTAAGTTGGATAGGATTTTCTTCTCTCAATCTTGGCTAGCCATGTTGAATGATGCCATTGTTAAACACATTTCGGTTATCTCCTCTGACCACAGTATGTTGCTGTTGGAGAGTGATAGTACTCTGTCTTCTAAGCCTAAGAGATTTTTTTTTTATGCTAGATTGATTAAGTTAGAAGGCTTCTCTGAAATAGTGGAAAATGCCTGGAATCAACCTGTTAATGGTCCATTGCTTTTTAGTGTTCAAACTAGGATCAGAAATGTGAGAACAGCCCTTCTCAGTTGGAAAAAAACTCAGATCACTAATTCAGCTAAAGAGATTGATATATGTAAGTCTGCATTAAATATTTTGGAAATCCAGGGGAGGAGTAGAAACTGGGGAGAGTGGAATGAGTGGAAAGCTAACCTTCATCAAGCTTAGCTTGAAGAGGAAAAATACTGGAGAGATAAATCTAGAGTTCAATGGCTTAATGAAGGGGACAAAAACACCAAATACTTCCAAGCTTCAATCCAACAGAGAAGGAAAACTTGCAGCCTAGACAACCTAGTTAATGCCAGGGGTAGGAGATGTACCAATGATCAGGAAAGAGCTTCTGTGCTTGAATACTATTTTAATAATCTGTTCTGCTCTTCTCAGTCTTCAGTTAGTGAATGTGAATTGGATGGCATTCCTTCCCATATTACAGAGGAGATTAACTCAAAGCTGACTTGCAGAGTGACTGAAGAGAAAATATTTGAAGCACTCAAAGAAATGGAACCTTCAAAAGCTCCAGGTATAGATGGTATGACTACCTGTTTTTTTCAATCTTATTGGCCCATTGTTAAAACTCATTTATGTGCAGCCATTATTAATTTCTTTGAGTCTGGTAAAATGCATAAAGGTGTCAACCATACTGTCCTCACTTTGATCCCTAAAAAGAATAGTGTTGTGCTTGCTTCGGATTTCAGGCCTATAGCTCTGTGTACAGTCCTTTATAAGATAATTTCCAAAATCCTTGCTAATAGATTGAAACCTTTTTCGAGTCCTTGTATCAATGAATCCCAGGCTGCTTTTATCCCTGGGAGACAAATTCTAGATAATGCTGTTTGAGCTAATGAATGTATCCATCATATAAACAGCAAAAGAAAAGGGAAAAAGTGCCTGATGGCTGTGAAATTAGACATGGCCAAGGCCTATGATCATGTTGAATGACAGTTTTTGATTTCTGTTTGTAAAAAGATGGGCTTTTCTGATCTCTTTGTGTCTTGGATTTTGGCTTGCCTTTCTTCAGTTTCATACTCTTTTAACATCAATGGGCAAGTTCTTGGTTTGGTTAAGCCTTCTAGAGGCATTAGACAAGGAGATCCAATTTCTCCTTACCTGTTTATTATCTTATCTGAAGCCTTGTCTAATCTGATTCACAATGCTTGTCTGCTTTCTTTGTACTCTGGTATCAAAATCAATAAATTCTCCCCTGGTATCTCCCACTTATTATTTGCTGATGACACAATCTTTTTTTGTGATGCTGATGTTTTTCATGCTGATTTGATTCTGGATATTCTTCATAGATTTGGTTCTGCCTCTGGGCAAAGTGTGAACATGTCTAAATCTTCTGTTCTATTCTCTAAAAACACTTCTGACCAATCTAAAGCAAGAATCTGCTCTGTGTTGAATGGCATCCAAAGTGTCAGAAGCTCCACATATTTGGGCCTTCCCTTAGGGGTAGGCAGATCCAAGAGAGACACTTTCAGTTATGTTCTTGAGTGTGTTGTTGCTAGACTTACCTGTTGGAAAAATGCTTTTTTAAGCTCTGCAGGCAGGGAGGTTTTAATCAAATCTGTCATTGAAGCCCTCCCTACCTTTGTTATGTCTTGTTATAAGCATCCCATAAGCATTTGTAATGATATCTGTAGGGAAGTTGCTAAGTTCTGGTGGGGTAAAAATGATCAGGGTAGAGATAAAACTCATTGGATGTCTTGGGATGAGCTGGTAAAACCAAAAGAGAGTGGGGGGCTAGGATTTAGAAACCTGAAAATTTTCAATGATGCTCTTATTGCTAAACAGCTGTGGAGAATCCTTATTCACCCTAATTTGCTGATTAGTAGAGTGCTTAGAGGCAAATATTTTCATAAGTCTAGCCTTTTTGATGTTCAGCATAGAGGAGGTGACTCTTGGTTATGGAAAAGCTGGGTGGGTGTCCTTCAGTTCTTTAAATTGGGAGTTAGGTGCCTGGTAGGTGATGGGAAAACCATTTCCATATGGGAACATCCTTGGCTCCCTAGAAAGAATTCTCCTCAGCCTACTTGTAATTTCCCCTCAGACAGAAACAGATTAAAATGGGTTAGTGAGCTGGTTGTTGCTGGGAATGGGGAGTGGGATAGAGATCTTGTGAGACAAACTTTTCCTCCTGATGAAGCTAATATCATTTTGAAAATTCCTTTATCCCTGAGAGGTAAAAGAGATAAATACTGCTGGTTGTTTGGGAAGTTTGGCCAATTCAGTGTGAAGTCTGCATATATTGCTTTCTTGGATAGCTGGTTGAATTTCAAAGCAGGGGCTAGCTCTAGTTCTGGAGCTTGTTTTATGCAAAAGGTATGGAGGATAACTTGGAACCTGCCAATCAAGAATAAGATAAAACATTTTTTATGGAAGTGCTGGTTCAAGTGCCTCAGTACCAAAGATGTGCTGTTCAAGAAACTTTTGTCTGAAGATCCCATTTGCCCTATCTGTGGTCTTGTAAATGAAGATATTGAACACCTGTTTTTCAACTGAACAAGAGCTAAACTGATCTGGAAGCTGAGTGGGATCAACTGGAATGCCTTCAATGCAAATACTCAATCTTTCAGAGATTGGTGGAGTGACATCAGCAGTGCTCCTCAGCAAGGTATCATCATAGAAAGAATCAGCTTATCTTGCTACATTCTATGGTGGCTATGGAGGACAAGAAATGGATGAATATTTCAGAACAAAATGGTCGGTGAAAGGCAAGTAGCAGAAGGGGCTAGAGCTGAATGGATAGAGTACAATGCAATTCTGGAAAAAGAAATTTGTGTGGACAGCTCTGTAGCTAGACTCACAGGGATCCAAGAGGAGACATTTTCCCATAAGGTAGGACAGTGGCTTCTCACTGTCAGTGCCTTAAGCTCCTCAATGAATCAACTGGGAGTATCTTGTACAGCAGCTAAAGTAGATGAGGAAACTCAGTTATGGGAAACAACTTTGTGGTTTGATGGATGTGCTGAAGGGAAATGGCTGACAGCAATCAGGTGGGCCCTGATGAAGGCCCTTGATCAAGGATGGAACCATATTTGCTGCAAAATCCACCACAGAGGGATTGTCTCTAAACTCAGTAAAAGACAGCCTCATTTTGATCTTTGTTGTAATACTTTACCTGCTGATGTCCTTGATATTATGCTTTCTTTCTCTTCCATAGACTTGGTTGCAGATGTTTAGTTGCTTTTTTAGTTTTGTTTTTCTAGTTTTTCTTGGTTTGTTCTTCTGAAGGGGAGATTATAATCTCTTCTGTGCTTGTAAGCTTTCATTTGATTGCCCGGATGTACATTTTTTGAGTTTTGGTTATTTAAGTTCTATTATCGTTGGAAAAAAAAAATTATTAAAATATTAAAAAAAAAGTATCAAAATATTATTAAACAAGCTAACAGTAATATAGCCTGTGATATAACTTACTACTTGAAATTGTAATAAATTTAATAATAGCTGTACTATTTTCTACATTATAACCACCTAGTAATAAAGAGATAAAAACATTTTACTATTTTTAAACTACTCATTTATATATATAAATAAATTTTGGCCAGATGAATATACTTATAATTCCTCTGCATTGTGTTTAAAGAAATTTTGCAAGTTTTATGCTATTTGTGCTTTAAAGGGCAAAAATATTCCGACGGCGGCCTAAAACCCTCCGCCGCTGCGCAATGCTCAGCTCAAGAAATCTGTTGCTCCAATCCAATCTCAAAAGAAGAAAACAATCCCGGAAGAATCTTCTCAGGAACCCTAGCTCAGTTCCCAAAAAACCAAAATTCGTATCCAAGAATCAAGAACCCATCTCAGCAGCTCCGCCGGCGTTACCGCCGGAGGAAGAAGATCGAGAACTGATCGGCGGAGAAAGAGAAGATGGATATTTCAGCCTAAAGGGCTCAGCCCGATCCCACTCCCATGGCGTCCAGCCGCTGGGAAACCTCTATTTCAGCGCATCGTCGTTCAATTCCAGGAACGCGGGCCTCGGCAGCCTTCAGATCCTCACGGACGAGCTCGTCCTCGACATTCTCGGGCTCCTGAGCGGACCGGGCCTTGGGGTTTTATCGACTGTAAGCAAATCCTTTTATGTTTTCTGCAGCCATGAGCCCCTCTGGCGGAACCTTGTCTTGGGTTCTTGTGAAAATGGCTTCTTGTTCAATGGCACCTGGAAAAACACTTTCGTCGGTGCTCACAAAAGCTCGTTCGAAATCGTTAACTCTACAGTTAAAGTTAGGGACTTTTATTCTGATTACTTGTTTCAGAGCTGGCTCTGTGCGAATCTCGAAATGAAGCCCGAATGGCTCGAGAGAGATAACATAGTTAGGAAAAGGGGAATGTCTGTTGATGAGTTTGTGCTGAAATTCGAGGAGCCGAATAAGCCCGTTTTGTTAGAGGGCTGTTTGGAAAATTGGACTGCTATGAGTAAATGGGATAGGGATTATTTGGTTAAAATATGCGGTGATGCTAAGTTCTCAGTTGGGCCGGTGCAAATGAAGCTCGAGGACTACTTTAGGTATTCGGATCAAGTGAGGGAAGAAAGGCCATTGTACCTTTTCGACCCGAAATTTTCCGAAAAGGTTCCGAAGTTGGGTTCGGATTATGAAGTCCCCGAATACTTCAAGGAGGATCTTTTTAGTGTTTTAGGAGACGAGAGGCCGGATTATAGGTGGATTATAATCGGGCCTGCAGGGTCAGGATCGTCATTTCACATCGACCCTAACTCGACCTCTGCTTGGAATGCGGTGATTAGGGGTTCGAAGAAATGGATACTCTTTCCTCCTGAGGTGGTCCCGCCTGGCGTGCACCCGAGTCCAGATGGCTCGGAGGTTGCTTGCCCTGTCTCGATAATCGAGTGGTTTATGAATTTTTATAATTCTACCAAGAATTGGGAGAAAAGGCCGATCGAGTGTGTTTGTAAGGCAGGGGAAGTGATCTTTGTGCCAAATGGGTGGTGGCATTTGGTTATTAATCTTGAAGATTCTGTGGCCATTACGCAGAACTTCGTTAGCAGGTAAATGGATTCTGTTTCGCTCCTTACGACATAATGCTTTGTGATGATTGGTGATGAATCTTTTTCTTTGTACTGCTGATATGATAAACAGTGTTTTGGTGGTTTTTCGGAATATGATAAATTAAATAACTCATAGAGAGGGAATTAATAAGGTGTGTGAGAATTAAGCAATGCTAGGAAACTAGTTTCTGTGCAAAACTTACTTGACTTTTGCAGTTTGCAGAAGAATTGTAGTTCTTAAACTATTTACTTTTTTTACTGCAGGAGGAATTTATTGAATGTTTTGGATTTTCTAAAGCGGCCTAACGCTAGTACTCTTGTGTCGGGAACAAGAGACAGGGTAAATTTGCACGACAAATTCAAGAATGCGATTATGGCATCTCTGCCCGGGACATTGGATGAGTTGATACACAAAGCAGAGGAGAAAAAGAGACAACAAAAGAAACCTTCTTTCTGGGACTCTGTTACAGATTTGAAGGTGGGTGCTTTCAAATTTTCATTTTAAGGTGTAATGCGTGTAGCGCAAATATGAAAAACGACCAAAAATTTTCCTCTTTTTTTTCTTCCCTTCGATTTCCACCTATTTTGTTAACCATGGGAGAATTTGGGAGAACTGTGAGGTTGGGGCTTCTAGCTCATTTATGAGGAACTAAGAAGACATTCAAATATACTTTTGTCATTTTCCAGCATTATTTAACTATGGCTAATTCAATCCTACTAGTTGGGCATGTACATTTGCTACTGAGTTATTTGAGAGCTGATGACTAGATAAGTATGTTTGAGAGAAATAAATTGCAAAAACTTTTTAAGACATATTAGAATAGACGTAATATTTAAGAAAATGTCAATAATAAACATCCAACCCGTGTTCCTTTCTGGTACATACTTGCCCCATGCCACGTTCATCCGATTCTAATCAAATTTGTCGAAGTCTTGTTCTCGGTTGGATTAATATAGTTGTGTGTGATCTGACTGCTTAGACTCTGTATGGACAATGCCAACATCAGCAGGGTTGATTCTCCCAATTTGGACGAATATGTGTGTGATCTAACTGCTTAGATCTCAGAGTGAACACCACCAACATCAGCAAGGTCAAATTCTCCCGAATATGTACGAATATTTGTGTGATCTGAAGGCTTAGATCTCGGTGTGGATATTGTCAACATCAGCAAGGTCTAATTCTCTCAAATTTGAACGAGTATGTGTGCGATCTGACGATTCAGAATTCTCAGATCTCGGTGTGGACACCACCTCCCTACATCAACAGTCAAGTTCTCCCAAACTTGTACGAATATGTTTGTGATCTGACGGCTTAGATCTCCGTGTGGACACTGCCCACATAAGGAGGATCGAATTCTCCTAAATTTGGACGAATGTTTGTGTGATTTGACGATTTAGATCTCGATGTCGACACTGCCCACATCATCAGAGTCGAGTTCTCCCAAATTTGTACGAATATATGTGTTGATATGACGACTTTGATCCTAGTGTGGACTCTGTCCACATCAGCAAGGTTGAGTTCTCCCAAATTTTTATGAAGATGTGTGATCTACGGCTTAGATCTCGATGTAAACACTGCCCACATCAAGGTCGAATTCTCCCAGTTTGTATGATTTCCAATTTAAGGAAGTTTCACACTAATCAGTAATAATATCATCATTCGTATCGACTTCTGATGCTTCCAATTACTATATATCAACTTCTATTCAAAATACTATGGAGAGAGAGAAAGCGTGTCTGTACCGGGAACGAGTGCATCGTTATATATTGTTCCTAGACGAACCCACGTCAGGTCTTGATTCCACAAGTGCTCTAACGGATAGTTGAAACGCTACATGACATAGCCGGAGTTAAGTACTCAAGGTATTAACCAAAAAAAAAAATAACTCAACTTTTTGATCCAATTACACAACTATTGGTGCTACAGTAATAGATTCGAAAACAGCAAATACTCTTTCATCAGTCACGATAATGACTTCATGTTGGCCGGGGGCTTCTTTGTGAAGATAAAGTCGGAAGCTTTTATGATACTTACTAAAAGATGGTTGTGTTTGCAAATTAGAAGCTACAAACGAGGGGGCATTTGATAAATAAGACGGTAAAAAATAAAACTATTTGCCTCTGAAAAATCAAATTTAGTGTAGAAACCTAAAGCAGCAACCTTCCCCTCCTGTGTGTTTAGTGTTTACAATGTGTTGATCTCTATAATTTACACAGTACAGTGATTCTCTAAGTATGTGTACATCAGTAACAGCACAATGTTCAAAACTGTAAAACTACAATATGTGGTCTTTATAGCAAATATGGTCACATAAGTACCTCGATATGGTTTTATTCACCATTTTAACAGCATTTGATACGATCTTTCGCTGCTCTTCACAATTGTCGTGCAAAAACTATATCTTTTTAGTAAATCTGTTACTGATCTCTCATGCTAAAGTCCTGAACCAACCGAGTAGCCTAAGTAGAGCTGTATCGAGCACCGGGTTTTTCTTCTCATATCCTGGATCGAGTCGAGAAAAAAAATTGAAAAACTGAAAATAAAAATGAGCCCAGTAGAAAATTATACGATAAAAAACAGCTAAATTATTCAAGCAATCACATAATTCGCAAAAAAACATTATTACCTAAATCAGCTGCAACCCGATGCGCGCACATAACTCCCGAGAAAGCCACAGCAATAACGCCTTGGCCCGGAAAACAACTATCTCCCACACAATACAAACCCTTTATACCCTGTAAATTCCATATTAAAAAAAAAAATGTGAACCAGAAAAAATTATAATAAAAATATATTGATTATAACTTACAGTCGTGTTGAACGGCATTGCTAGTAAGCCCTTTGGAGTATTTCTAGGCATTGGACCGTATGTACCGCTATCCCGAGCGAGGTACCGCCTGTGTGTCTTTGGTGTCCCGACCTGCCATATTCGGAAGTCAAAGTCAATTATTTTAAATTCCCAATTGAAACATGGTCAAGTACCAAAGAGAAAAGATTGAAAATATTTTGTTGCAATCTGTTGAACTAAGTCTGACTCTTTCATCTTTTCTTGCATGACTAAAATCAATCTTCACTTATTTTTTGAAATCTCAATGTCGATACTGGAGAAAATCGACATACCTCTTTGAAAACTATAGATGACTTAAGCCCTGGGAATAACTTCTTCTCAAGCCTGTTAATTATTTTATCAGCCACAAATTCCTTCTTTGCTTCATACTCGGCTCGCGAGAGACCCTACCGCAAAAAAAGATACTAAAATAAGAAAAAAATAATAATTCTCCCTCCATTGAAAACCTTAGTAATAATTTATTTACCTCCCAATCCTCGATTGAAGAAACCGTAAAAATATGCAGAATGTGGTGTCCTTCGGGAGCTAACGATTTATCAAGGACCGTTGGGATGCTCAAGAATATACTTCCATAAGGGATTTCTAGATTTTTCCAATCATCCTATATATTCATACGATAAATGACAAGTTAGTTACCCACATAAATTACAGAGCAAATTAACAATAATATCCCCATTTTTATTTTTTACCTCTAGGATAAAATGGTGGCAATCAGTGTCAGGTGGCAAAACATCGGCTTTAACCCCAACGTGTATGGAAAGAAAGGACGGAGCTTTGATATACGCCTTTTGAAATCTTTTTTCTTCCTCGGGCATATCTTCCTTTTTCAAGAGCTTGCCTGTTAGAAAAAGTTTCAGAAAATCAATATACAAGAATCTCAACATAAAGATTACACCGAGGTTTTACTAGAGCTTAACCGAATGTATCCCATCTAGTGGCATTTGAAATTATGGTCTTAGCATAAAATTGCCTTCCGTCTGATAGCTTCACTCCAACCTATAAAATGAAAACACGACAAGTGATAATTCTATTCGCTCGTGCAAAAAAGTAAAATAAAATAAAATGCAAATAAAAACTCACAGCTTTTCCATTTTCTAATATAATTTCAGTTGCATTTGCCTTGTAAAGTATCTCGCTCCCTTGTTTGACCAAACCCTTTGCTAACGACTTTGCGATTTCTCCAACTCCACCAACGGGATAATTAATTCCACCGAAATGTCTATCACACAAAACCTACAAAGAAATAGAAAATCAGAACAAACCGTTCGAAATGAAAATTAGAAAAAAAAAATGAAAATACAGAGAAATATTTACGAGATTACCATGCTTGCGTTGATGATAGGTGTCTGCATGGCATTGATTGTGCTCACTATGAAACACTAAACAGAACAAAAAAAATAGAGAAGTTTGATAAGAAAAGAATACTTTGGTAAATCCACAAATGAAAAGACTAATATTGGTCGAGATGAGTAGAAACATACCTCGGCATCAATATAGGATAGCAATTCGGGATCCTTTATATACTTTCGAGCTATGTTGCCAGCATTTTGAGGAAGATAGTAAGCTGAGATGAATACCAATAAAATCCATGTCAGCACATTAAAAAATATGTACATTTTGGCAAATTTGTAGCACAGGGGATTTACAAATAGTACCGAGACCATCACTAATTTGCAGTCACACATTAAAAAGACATATAGAAAGGATTGTTAATGAAATGAAGGATAGGTTGTGTCTTAATCCAGAAAAAAAAAATATGGAAAATTACCAAGAGTCAAGCACTCGAGGGGCTTCTTGAAAAACTGTCCAAACAGGTAGATCGGTTCCTCCAGAGACTTCAATTCCAGTGAGTTCAATGAATTAAATATCTGAAAAAATACATCATTATGAGGTTAATTAATTAAAAACAGGAAGAAGAAAAACTCGAAAGAGCAAGCAGCATTCACAGTCGAAACAAACCTTCCAGCAGATGCCGTAGAATTTGAGAATGCCTTCTCTCTCGTGAGGAAATCTGCGAACAAGTTCGTAAATGAACTCGTTATATTCTCTGTGCACACGTACAGAAAGGTTATTGGGCAGATGATAATGAACGGTGGTGGGGTCTGGTATGACTTCCATCGTGCATCCAACTGCTGCTAATGATTGAGTAATCAAATTCAAATTTCCCTGTAA
>CACSLK010023397.1:11447041-11463149 GCA_902706635.1 Striga hermonthica
TTGGTATCAAAAGAGGTGTAAAATTGATTATCTACCCTCTTTGTTTGTGGGGTCTTAACGAAAAGGTGAGTCATATAAGAATAACTCATTTCACATAAGAGAAATAAGACTACTCTTATAGTTTTGGGAAAAGTCCACTTTTGGTCCCTATTATTTTTTGGTGCTCAATTTTAGTCCTTAAAACAATAAAATGTAGTCCCTATTATGTTTTGGTGTCCAATTTTAGTCCTTAAAACAAAAAATGTAGTCTCTATTATGTTTTGGTGCTCAATTTTAGTCCTTAAAACAAAAAAATATAGTCCCTATTATGTTTTGGTGTTAAATTTTAGTCCTTAAAACAAAAAATGTAGTCCCTTTTATGTTTGGGTGTCCAATTTTAGTCCTAAAAATAAAAAAATGTAGTCCCTATTATGTTTTGGTGTCCAATTTTAGTCCTAAAACAAAAAAAATGTAGTCCCTTAACCTTAATTTCTGTGAATTAACGGTCCATTTTTGTTAATAACATCAAAGTAGTTGTGTAAAATAATTTAAAACATCGAAAAAATGTAATCAAATTTCAAATGAACAAATTATTGACCTGATCATAAAAATCATGATACATTCATTGCATAATTATTAATTTATTAAATATTAAATAATAAATTATATATTTATATTACATACCCTGCACACAACAATCCATCCACTCGTCCGTGAGTGGGTCCGGCTCATCTTCTAGTGCATTGTGCGTTTCCCTGACGAAGCCTCCTGGGTCGTCGTACGTCCGGCAGTTGGGGAACTGCTTGAAGAACTCGTTCGAGGGGTGGTTTGCGTAAATGACAATTTTGTCCATGGCCAGTGCCTCGGCTGTGGTTGTGCAAACCACATCTGTTATGCTCGGGTTCAAGAACACTTTAATAATTAATAAATATGCAATGATTGTATCATGATTTTTATGATCAGGTCAATAATTTGTTCCTTTGAAATTTGATTACCTCTTTGCGATGTTTTAAATTATTTTACACAACTACTTTGATGTTATTAACAAAAATAGACCGTTAATTCACATAAATTGAGGTTAAGAGACATTTTTTTTTGTTTTAAGGGCTAAAATTGGGCACCAAAACATAATAGTGACTACATTTTTTTTATTTTTAGGACTAAAATTGGGCACCAAAACAAAAAAGGGACTACATTTTTTGTTTTAAGGACTAAAATTTGACACCAAAACATAATAGGGACTATATTTTTTTTGTTTTAAGGACTAAAATTGGGCACAAAAACATAATAGGGACTACATTTTTTTGTTTTAAGGACTAAAATTGGGCACCAAAACATAATAGAGACTATATTTTTTTGTTTTAAAGACTAAAATTGGGCACCAAAAAATAATAGGGACTCAGTCTGGATACCCCTAAACATGGAGGACCAAAAATGGACTTTTCCCTATATTTTTTATAAATAATAATAACTGACATTGTATGATAATAAATTTTAAAATAAGTTAATAATGAAGTATTATATAGTGAACAAATATAAGTAAAATTATTATTTTTTTTTATCCAAGTTCTATATATGTGCAATAAAATTAAATTTATATTAATATAATGTAGTGAGATAATATATTAATTAACTTACAATATAGAACTTAAATTTGCAAAAAAAAAAAAAACAATACTAACTAAACGAGGTGAAAAGTGGATAAACACGATTTTTTTTAGCCTAGATGAACATATAGAGTTAATAATAAATTATTTATTAACATCTCGTGCATCACGGACTATTATAGACTAGTTTAATTGTTTTGCCATGACTTTTCAATTGTCACAGCAACGTATCGCATGTAATTAGAATCTCAATATCAACTGTATTTATTTTTTTATTAAAAATCAAAGTTCCTTTTTTTTTTAAAGGCAGCCACCACGGTATTTGGAGCTATGTTCTGACTAATATATTGATTGACCCGGGTCGCACCTGGCAGTGGTGGATGTGGATGAGTCTCTCAATAATTTTTTTTTACATCCACAAAAACTCGAACATGAGACTTTACTATAATCAATCGTGTTAAGGAAAAGGTAATACGAAATAGAAAAAATTAACTAATCAATCAATCAATTAATTAATTAATACGTGACCTCCATCTCCATACTGCCATTAATTCACCTCTCTCTCTCTCTCTCTCTCAAAAGGTTTTTCTTGGACGTGACGACTGCTTCGGCTTTTCATCATTTGGGGAAAACTTTATTCCTCAGCTTTGCCCAATTTGATGGAATTTTTCCGCATTTATTGACCCCCTTTTTTTGTTTCCCGTAAAAATTCATCCTTTTTCTATTATGGAGGTAACGGTTTTTAATCCCATAATCAAACGTTAATTTCTTGTCCGATCTGAATTGTGTACGTTTCTTGTCCAATTATCTGCTGCTTTCGTGTGTATTATAAACGCCTTTCTTGATTTATTGTCTGATTTTCTTCATTTTACATGATTTTGGTCATTCTTGAACCCTAGAGAAATTTGTCCATTAATGTGTTTGTTTGTTTGTCCAATTGTGCAAAATGTGGTGTTGAACCATATATATAAACATACCCCAGGTTCTTATTTTTTTTGTTCGATTTTTTGTGTTGTGTGTTTTAAATTTAGGTTGTGAAAATGGATGAGGTCGTCAATAAGGCAGAGCCGACGTCGGCGGCGGCTTTTGTGGAAGGAGGAGTTCAAGAGGCGTGTGATGACTCGTGCAGCATATGCCTCGAGGATTTTTCCGATAGCAATCCCTCCACGGTGAATCGCCCCGTTTTGAATTTATAACTGTTCCGCGTGTTGATTAGATGATCGTGTTCGTACGTGAAATTCGCGAAAATGTGGCTGAATTTTTTTGGGAAAGATTGTTTTTTACGAGTGGAATGTCATGTTTCTGTAGAAAGATTGTATTTCTCTCCACTTTTCTTGCATTTAGTGATATCTCGTGAAATCACTTCGTGTAGGTGACGAGCTGCAAGCACGAGTTCCACCTTCAATGCATGCTCGAATGGTATGAATTTGTGTTCTTTCTAATTTGACGATTATAAAGAGGCTGTATATTACATTTGTGGCTGTGATAAGTTTGCAAGGCTCATTTATGAAAAATAGCAGAAAATCGGTTGTGGCATGATATGGTCTGATAAATATGATGAGATGCCACTTTGAAGTTACCGATAGTTGGATACCATCAAATAATTTTTCATGAGAGACCTCATAATGAAATTCTGATAATATGTTTTCTCTTCATTCCTCTGTTTTCAGTA
The DNA here is from genome assembly GCA_902706635.1 of Striga hermonthica. Taxonomy (NCBI): domain Eukaryota; kingdom Viridiplantae; phylum Streptophyta; class Magnoliopsida; order Lamiales; family Orobanchaceae; genus Striga; species Striga hermonthica. Next base: position 11,450,300 of record CACSLK010023397.1, read on the forward strand.
ACTTCTACTGGCTGTGATATGTAAAACTTTGAAAGTGTAATGATCTGAATCCTGTTGCTTTCAGTTTATTTTAGTTCCCTTTCTTCTTCAGCTGGGACCAATTGTGAACCTTTGTGCCATATTGAAATTGGTGCAAGTCATAATCCTTGTAATTGAGCGGATGTTATTCCTTTAGAATTTGGAAAAATCTGTTGAATAGGATTGCTTTGATCTGAACACGAGCATGGCGAACATAGGAAATGACGAAACGAATGCTCTTTTGAAGAAAAAAAAAAACAAACAAACAAAAGAATCATTTCGTCTTTAAATGTATGAAACAGGTGCCAAAGAAGCTCCAATTGCCCGATGTGCTGGCAAACTCTCAAACTGAAAGATCCCACAAGGTTTGTCATTGATATTCTTCATCTCGTCTCGTCTACTTACTGTTCGTTTTTTCCTTCTTCGGTTATTTTGTTCCGTTATAGCTTCAGTTCGCAGAATTCATTTTTCTCTTACTATTTGCAGCCAAGAATTACTTGATGCTGTGGAACGTGAGAGGAGCCTCAGGTCTGTGCCCCCGCCACGGAGCACGAGAATATTCCATCATTCGACCCTTGGGGATTTCGAGCTCCAACATGTCCCTTTTTCTTTTTCTTTTTCTTTTTCTCACATTTTATCATTATTTCTTGATACCTCTAAGATTTTTACTTTTTCTTTTTTCCTCCGGTTTTCAAATCCGTCGATTTTTCCAATGCAGTTGCCAGCTGGAATGGACGATGCGGAACTCGAGGAGCGGATCATGCGGCATTTGGCGGCGATGAGTGGGGCCCACCGAATTGCACGGAGTTCGGGCCCGAGGAGCCGTTCGGGCCATGCCCGCTCGCAGTTTGTGGTGTATTCTACTGGTGCTGGTGGAGAAGAAGAAACTCCCGAGACGGGCTCTATGACCGAAAACAATACATTTGTTCATGGGAATCGGATTTTCGGCTCGTCATCACGTGATAATAGGTAGCCTCAGTTCTTGGGCCCTAAGGGCCCGTTTGAAAGCAATTTGGATCGATTTATAATTTAATTCTCCCCTTTTTTCAGAGACAATGCGACGACCCGACCATCCTTGCCAAATCGAGACGGCGCGGGCCCCTCGGAGTTCCATTCATTTTCCGACACGTGGAGGTCTCGATTCAGTTCCATCTCGTCAAAGTATGAGTTAGTAATAATCTAAAACGAAAGAAATTTCTTTTTTTATTTTCTTTTCCCCGTTTGTTTTATGTGTAAATATATACTAATCTTTTTAATTCGATCTGTGAATTCCTGGAAGGTACAAAGAGTCGATTTCGAAGAGCACCAAGGAGTTGAAGGAGAAGCTGTTTTCCCGGAGCCCGAGCATGGCGGAGATCGGCTCGGAGGTTCGGAGGGAGGTGAGCGCCACAGTGTCCCGAGTGATGGAACGGCTCGAATCCGGAGGGGGTGGGGCCCACACGACGGCGCGTGCGAATGGCCCCCAGAGTTCTTCGGCTGCCAGTCGGGGGAGGATGGATGATGCTGGCGTTGATGTGGCGCCGAACGGGAATGGTCTATCTACCTTACCTGCGAATTCGGTTTCGAGTTAGGTTGTGTGGTGTGGTGAAATTTATGATAAATGACGGCCGTCGACCTCGACGTCTCATCTTTGAAGGTAACTTCTATTTTTATCCCCTTTTCGGGTATATTAATGATTAGTGTTTGTAGACGAATCGAATTGAGGTGAATGCCGACTATTCGATTTGGATTCGTGAAGATATTCGACTGTTTGTATTCGATTCGTTATCGAACTTATTTGTGATTTGTATTCTATTCTATATTCGATTCGATTCGAAATTTGTTTTCAAAAATTATTTAGATTTTTTATATATATTTTTTAAACATAAATATATTTCTTATTTTATATTTATATGTAATATATATTATCAAAATAGAATTTTATATTTTGTATATTAACGGATTGAATATTCGATAATTCTGAATCGAATATGTGCATATGTAGATTCGGATTTCGAATACATAGAAACTATTCTTATTCAATTCGAATTTTTACGAATACGAATCATGAATTCGAATCGAAAAAGTTTGATTTGTTTACAACCCTATTGACGAGATGCTATACCTCCTTAATGTTATTGAAATTATACGCGATTAACTTCTGCCCCTCGTCAAATATATCTCTAGATTCGCCCCAATGTATACATCTTTCTCATTCATTCGTTTATCTGTTTAGTTCCTTCTTGTCTAAAAACCTGTTCATCGTCATCATCATACGATTCAATTAACCAGGAATACTTTCAAAATTTCCGCAGGTCAATGTTTTTTTTTTTTATTTCCTCCAAATATGGAATGCTGCGGATTGAGGGAGTTCATGAGTAATTTGAGTTCGAGCAGAGGTTGCCGGTTGGATAACTCTATACTTGTAATTGTTCTTTTGAACCTTTGGGAAAAGAGAGGGGAAAAAAAGACTGGTTAATATTATTAACTTATATACTATGGATTGAATCTCTTTTGTCTGACTGTAAATGGAAACTTATTGATTCCTTACTGATACTTTCAGAGGTCAAATTCAGCAGAAACTTCTTCAGTATGTGTGTTTTTTTTTGGTCCCTTTCATTGAAGTGATGAATTATATGGTTTATGTTTATCTGTCTCTTGTTAATATGTGGCCTGCGGGAAATGCTATGGTCCCGTGACGGAATTATCACGTCGGGTGTTTTAACCGTTATAGATCATGTATCTTATACTAACTACATGTGTATCCAACTGTTAAAACTCCCGAAGGGATGATTCTGACCGTAGTTTGCTCTAAAGTGTTTTCCAACTTCATATAGTCTACACTATATATTAGATTATGAACACTAACTTGAGATTTTGTTCTACTTTTGTATTGTTTTTTATGCAATTACTAGACCAATAGTTAATGTGTAGATGTATCAATTTCTTGTCATCAATAGCCATGAGTTTACACATAATGTGGTCTTTCCAGAAGTTGTAACTAGGATTGCAAACTAATCGAGCCTGAGTCGAAAATTTGGTTTATCGAGCTGAGATTGAAATAATTTCTTGCTGCTCGAGTTCGTGCTTGATGGGCTAACATGTATTTTGCTCAAGCTCGACTCAAAAAAAAAAAAAAAAAGCTCGAGATTGACTCGACAAAGCTCGAAATTACTTTACAAGGCTCGAAAATTGGTCCGGTTCATTGTCCTGATAATTTCCTATAGATCGATCAACAAAATTTAGTACGGGGAACCTGTACAACCTTGTTGAAATTGTGCAGGTGTATCCCATAATTGACAAAGAAATTTCTAGTTGAGTTTTTTCGAGAACACAAGAAATTTAGTTGAATGGCCAAGATTAGATGTTAAACTCAGAGTGCAATGAAGAAAAGCCCAAGTTATTTGGTCTTGAGTTATAAGTGGGCTAGACTTATCAATGGGTAGGTTCTTACACAACATAAATTTCGAGCAGATCATCAAGTGCTCGAGACTATAATAAATAGACTTGAGCTTCACTCTTGTCAAGGGTTGTAAACGAGATAGACGAAAACGAGCCAAACTCGAGTTCTTTATACTCGAGTTCGAGTTTGAGCCTATACTGTAATCGACTCATTAACTAATCGACCTAAACAAGCTCAAGCTCAACTTGCCTATCAAAATTATCGAGTTGAGCTAATTTAATGGTTTTAGAACACTACAAAAAAATGATGAAATTCCAGTGGAAATATGTTTCAAATAATTATTCCAAAGGCAATTCCAACGGATATTTCAATACTATTATTTCCGTTGGAATTTTTCAATGGATTTCAACGGAAATTCCAACGAAAATATTCCGTTGGAATTGGTTTTCCATTGGAATTTTCATTGGATTTTGACGATTCTAACGGTAGATTTTCCAACGGGGGTGGAAAAAAAAATTCCAACGGAATTTGCATATTCCAACGGAAATTCCTACGGTAAAAAAGCGTTGGAATTATAGCCGTTGGAATCATCAAATTCCATCTAAAATTCCAATGAAAAACACATTCCAACGGAAGCTATTCCATTGGAATATCTGTTGGAATTTCCATTGGAATATATTACCATAGAATTTTCCGTTGAAATATAACATTTATTTTGTAGTGGAATAATATAAAAACTCATATTTCTTAGACGAGTCGAGCACGACTTATTAACTAAACGAATTGACAAACAAGCTGAAGCGAACTCGACCCATGTCGAACTGAGCCCACGAGCTATTCGATGGGTCCGTTTAAACAGCTCTAATCATGTCATGATCGTGATATTGGGAAAATAAAGGGCCACTAGAATGCAGTGTGGATATTTTGATGGGCCAAAATATAAATTTCATAAATGTACATTATTTTTTGCTTGGCACCGACAGTCAAAGGCACTTGCTCAGAAGCATAGTCGCTTGATATTAGATACTTTTTAAAGAATACAATAAAAGTTCATATTATTTTTGCAATAATTTTAAGCTAAAAACTGATTTTGAGCTTTTTTTTTTTTTTTTTAATGATCAAATATTAGGCAGCCGACACTTCTTTGGCACGGGACAAAAAATTGATTCACGTTGAAAGTGCATATCTCATATTAAATTTACACTTATTAGGTCATTATTCATTTGATTGTCGCATCTAAAATTTCTATCATCAAGCAACCACTTATATTATTCATTTGGAACCATTAATCAATCATTAAAAAAATTTCCAAAATACTAAAATTAAAAGTTATGGTATCCCCATAATTATAACTCGGTTTTGCTATGGAGCCATCAGATGACTCGGCTTATGGAGTCATCTATAGTTTTTCAAAAATGGTGTATTGACACGTGTTCTGCAATAAATGCACATTGGACATGTGTCAGTACATAAATTTATGGATGATTCCATAAGGGAGTCATCCGATGAGAAATTTCTTTAACTATAACGGTTTTGCTATGAAGTCATCGGATGACTGGTCTGCATGCATTATATAGGCCAAATGCCTTAAATATAGGTTTACTATATTGTTTGGTTCAAGATCAAACTGTAATGTAAGAAGAACATGAATCGAATATGATGTTATGATGTTTTTAATTGTATATGATGTCATTTTTTAATTGTAAATTATTTTTAAAAGTATCGCTATTCTTTTTTTTTTTTTTAATCAGCGAAAGTATCACTATTTTTCATAAAATAGAACATGTGTAATTGGTGAATTTCACTTTTTTTTGAGCCGTTCGATCAACACACTTCACATATAATGTTAAAACTAACATAATACATAATTAAGAATGACATATATAATATTTAATCTTATAGCATGTTTTTATTTCAACCCTTCCCCACTAATAGGGATAAAATATTATCTTATAAATGATTTTTTTTTTTTTTTTTTTTGGTATTAGAAGAAGGGAGGACTCAAGACATAATCCTACGATGATAGGCCACCCCCATAACATTATGTTCGAGCCATGGTTTCAATTCTGGCGGTGGAAATTCTAAACGTTGCAAGCCACCAGGGCCTGATGCCGCTAAATGATTTTTCAACTGAATTAAATTTACAAATTTGATAATTAGTCTATGAATATTTATTGGTTACTTCTGTATGTGTGTGTGGGCTTCATTTTAGACGTGGAGTATGAGGTGAAATGTTATATTTTATTCATTAAAATTTGTTCGAATATTGACATAATATCTAAGAAATAAAATAATAATAATAATGTATCTCTACAATAACTAAAAGTAGAAAATTAATTAGAACACCACCAACAACCGTAAGCGGTGGCGGGTGCTTTTCTCATCCTTTTTAATATTTTGAAATTGAAATTCATTAATTTGATGTTGACATATAGTTGTTTATTTAATTACTTACGAAATTTGAAATTAGTTCTCCATTATTTCAATTATTTATTAGTTTGTGTAACATAATCGTGTACGTTGATTCAATGATAAAAAAACTCGATAAGATCATGTTATTATGGGTAATGACAAAATTTTCCAACTTCATATCGTCAAATTCCATATCTTAATTCATTCTTACATGACTTAAACTAGTACGTAACCCGTGCGATGCACGGGCTGTATATCGCACGGGTTGTATTTAATTTAGAGAATATTAAAAATTAAAATATTAATAAAAGAGTGAAAATTCATAAGAAAATTATCAAATCATAAAATGTTCCTCATGTAAAAAAATATATTATTTAAATTTTCTTGTACACAACATTATTTGTTCAATAACTGAGCAACTCGTCGTCCCCACAAACTAATATTTTCAACATAATTGTCCGTGACTAAAAATCGATTTCTTTAAAAATATGCCAACGTATAATAAATGTTGACCTTGACTCTTCTTGATCTATTACTTAACATGCCAACGTACAATAAATGTTGACTTTGATTCTTCTTGACCTATTAATTAACATGCCAACGTACAATAAATGTTGACTTTGATTCTTCTTGACCTATTACTTAACATGTCAACGTACAATAAATGTTGACTTTGATTCTTCTTGACCTATTACTTACACGCGTAACATCATACAATTGGTCGTGATAAAAAAAAAAAAGATTTTTTTAAGAACATGTCAATGTATATCTCGTATCTATTATTTACACGTAAAAACAACAACATATAATCGGTCGTTGCTAAGAACCGATTTTTTTAATAATATGCCAACGCACATAAAGATTGACCATGGTCTTAATTGAAACCCTAAGATTTGAAGTAACCAGTGCGCCTCTACTATTTAAATGAAATCCTAAGATGAATCTTTTTATAATATGATTATTTAATTAGGCAGTCAGACAATGAGCTGTTAGTTTAATATCGATTATACTTGATTAGCTATATAATATTCACTAATATTTCTATATTTTTTATACAAAAAGACTGACTATAACTGTTAAACGGAACCCCAAAATCAGAAGGAATTGGTGCCTCTGGAACTTAAATGGAAATCTAAGATGGATCAATTTATAATAGGATAATTTATACAACAATTGAACAAATGAATTGGTGTATATCTACAAAAATATGTATGAATAATACAAAATATTAAATACTACATCACACTAATTTTATGAGAGAGATTATATATAGTAAATATAAAATATAAAACATTAGTGATTAGACATTACTTCAGGGTAATTTTTTCAAGCCGAACAATTTTTAATTGAATGTTTGACAACTTGTTATATATTTTCAAACTGAACAATTTTTAATTGGACAACTTTCCTATTATATGTGTGACAACTTTTTAGGTAGTAAATTTATATTTTGTGTATACAAAAACAAAAAATCGATTTACTATACAAAATTTAAAAAAATTTCTTTTTAAAAACAATTGACAAAAAGAATACCAATAAAGGGAATTGGTGTATATCTAAAAAAAAAAAGATTTGTATATCTCATATAAAATCGTTCATTCTCAAAATCTGCTACAATGAAAAATATATTTAAATATTAATATAAATATAGTTAGATATGAACATAAATTTATATTTTGTAATTGTTGGTTCTAATAAATATGATAAAATAAAAAAGAATCATCACAAATAAGAATTCCAAAATTGACGCCATGTAAATTTAAATATTACTATAAAATTATTTTTTTTTTGTGTGTATGTAACATATATGCTAATAAATTTATATTTTGTAATTGTTGGTTCTAATAAATATGATAAAATAAAAAAGAAACCTCACAAATGAGAATTCCAAAATTGACGTCATGTAAATTTAAATATTGCTATAAAATTAATTTTTTTTGTGTGTATGTAACATATATGCTAATCCAAATCAATGATTCTGATAAATCTGTTAAAATAAAAAAAAAAATCCTTGATAAATAAGAGTTCCAAAATCGGCTACATATAATTACTTACATAATCTTTTCCTACAAAACCACTATCAACGTAATTAAAGAAACCAATAATTTACTAAAACACACACAAACCGAAGTATTAAATATGCGTAGAATATTGTGTGATAATCAACTGATTTAAATAATAACTTTGTTTCATTTATATAAAGATATCAAAGTATTAAATGAATAATATATTTTCTAACTGAATATTGTAAGGCAAGAGATTCTAAGTTCCATATTGATATGGACCTACAAAAGGAGGATATTGTTTTGGATTTTCATTCCATATCATAAAAGGAAACAAAAATCCAAAAAACATATCTAATATAATTAGACAATGACTAATGAAAATTTGTTAAGTTACTATTTTTAGGCTATAATTAATGAATTTGGTGGGAAAATATTACTAAACGTGAATTATGTTAATCCTTATTATATATTAATAGATAGATGACAATCAAATCTCAAATATAATTTGAAAGTCATTAAGATTCTAGACCTACAATTATCCTAACAAAAAAATATGTATTTAAAATACGTAACGAAATAAACAATATATACTAATAAAATTAAAATAACATAAATCTTATTATAAATACATATTTATGAATCAAATCAAAAGTTTGACACAGAGTATGAATCACTTCTATATTATAATTTCGCATTCGGTATTTGTGCAAAATCGAAATCTTATGTTTATAAGAATTATAATTTTACGATAATACCCCGTTAATATAATTATTAATTTTTTATCTTGTATTTATTCATTTTCATTTGTTATTAACGTTATTATTTTATACCCCGTTAATTTAATTGTTAATTTTTATGTAGTATTTATTCATATTTAGAAATTGAAAAAAAAAAAAAAAAGCGGCAAGCGGGGGCTTTCGTTATAGCGCGGGCAAATGATCAGCTGCGGCGCCACCGCTACACTCGCGCTTTCCCCAGCTGTACACTCCCGCGTGGTCCCCACTTCCAGCCTGTCACTTTTTGACGACAACAAAAGCTCTTGTTCTTAGTCATTTTTAATTAATTAATAACATTTGTTGTTTATTTTTAGGTGTTTATTAGTAAGATTTTCCCTCTCAACTCCTTCATTCCCTCTCTTTTATAAACATAATTACAATTAATTGTTATATAATCTTGTACTGTAGTACTAACTTTATTACAATAAATAATTATTACATGTGCTTCAACTATTTGGTTTGATTTACACCAAATGAATCGGCTCCCTACATTGATTTTCGTGAGTCACTCTAGCCGAGTTACGCTGGAAAATGCTACCGTTTTATTACGGAATCATTTTAGGATTTATAATCGTTAAATTATTATGTAATTATCGAAAATAGCTGATTCAAATGCTATGAATTCCGACGAAATGATTCCGTAACAAAATCTTAGTTATATCTTGTTACATTGAACTCGGCCACAAACAAATACTTTATTACATTCTAGTACACAAGAATTGACTTTTTTAACCCAAAACCCAAAAATCCACAACCCTTTGTCACACTCGACCAATCTCAACTTTAAAGTAACAAATAACAACAAACTGCAGTAAAATATTCAGATTTCATAGACAAGCACAAAATATACACACACATTGACCCCTCAACTACCCAACTATTCAATAATTCACCCAATATACTTTAATCATTCACCAAACAACATAAAAACACCATTTCCTACAAACCAACAAGCACACACACACACACACACACACACACACACAAGCAAAGTTCACATTTTCCATCACTTCAAAGAGAGATAACCCAACTTAAACACCCACCCAAAAAAAAAATAAAAAAAAAATATCTCTTATAGAGAGAGAAAACTTCAACCATCCCCACCGCCATGGCCATCCTTCAGATCTCCGCCCTTCTCTTCCTCCTTATCCCCCTCGCCGCCGCTGCATTGACGGAAAAATCTCCGGCAACCAGAACCCCAAACTCCGGCGGCCCCCTCGTCAACTCCAACTCCGTCCTCGTCGCCCTCCTCGACTCCCACTACACCGAGCTATCGGAGCTCGTGGAGAAGGCCCTTTTGCTCCAAACGCTAGAAGACGCTGTCTCGAGGCACAATATTACCATTTTAGCCCCGAAAAACGAAGCCCTCGACCGGAATCTGGACCCGGATTTCAAACGGTTCTTGATGGAGCCCCGAAACCTCAAATCCCTCCAAAATCTCCTGCTTTTCCACATGATCCCGACCCGAATCGAGTCCGGGCTCTGGCGGGCCGAGCCCGCCCATCACCCTACCCTCTGCCGCGACGCCGCCGGCGAGCGCGTCCCCCTCCAGATATCAAAGTCCGGCGAGTTGTCCGCCGGGTCGGCCCGAGTCGTCCGCTCCGACGACGTCCTCCGGCCGGACGGCGTCATCCACGGAGTCGACAGACTCCTAGTCCCGAAATCCGTCCAGCAGGCCTTCAACGGCCGTCGTAGCCTCCGCGCCGTCGCCGCCGTCCTCCCTTCGTCCGCGCCGGAGGTAGACCCGCGCACACACCGCCTTCGCCAGCCGGCACCTCCTGCGCCGGCCGGCTCCCCTCCCGCTCTCCCCATCTACGACGCCATGGCCCCGGGCCCCTCCCTGGCGCCGGCGCCGGCTCCGGGGCCCGGAGGTCCCCGCGGGCACTTCGACGGCGAGAGTCAGGTGAGGGACTTCATCGCGACCCTCCTCCGGTACGGCGGGTACGGCGAGGTGGCGGACATGCTGGCGAACCTGACGTCGGTGGCGGCGGAGATGGGTCGGCTGGTATCCGAAGGTTACGTGGTGACGGTGCTGGCACCGAACGACGAGGCTATGGCGAAGGTGGCGGCGGAGGAGGTGGCGGAGGCGGGGGCGGCGGAGAGGTTGATATACTACCACATGATACCGGAGTACCAGACGGAGGAGAGCATGTACAACGCGGTTAGGAGGTTTGGAAAGGTGAGGTACGACACTCTGCGGCTGCCGCACAAGGTGGTGGCGGAGGAGGCAGACGGGTCGGTCAGGTTCGGGTCGGGTGACGCCGGCGGGTCGTCATCGGCGTATTTGTTCGATGCGGATATTTATACAGACGGGAGGATATCAGTGCAGGGGATCGACGGGGTATTGAGGCCGCCGGAGGAAACGAAGCCGGCGGCGGCGGCGAGGTCGGCGGACGGAGGGCGCGTTGTGTCTAAGCCTAGAAGAGGTATGTAGTAAAATTGCATAATTGTAGGGTAAAATGTCATAATTATTGTTAGACTAATAGTAAACCTTGGCAAGATGCTACGGTCACATTACGGAACAATTTCATCGAGATTTGTAATCGTTAGATCAACTATGCCCGATGGTTACATGATGATTTAACGGTTCCGTAAAGAGAGACTGTAGAATTTCTCTAAAACCTTGTTAATGAGAGAGCTCATATGAAAGTAAAAAGTTTGGTGGGCTGTTAAAATCAAGTTTCACTTTTTAACTAAAATGTTCTCAAACAAAAGCTAATGCTTGGGTTTTTGTGTGGTTCTAATTATAGGTGTTAATAATTATTTATTAATATAATTCAATTGAGAAAAAAGAAAACAAAACAAAAAAAGGAGATGAGTTATTATCCTATGGTGTGAGGAACACAAAAGATGTCAAAGAACCTTCAGCCAGCTAATGTAAGTGCTGGTAAAAACTGACCTAAATGGGGCCGTGATGGGTCCCATCAGCCCAGCTGTGATTTTGCAAATTGTCACAAATAATTGACTGTCCTTACAAAGCACCAGGCTGTATATATTCATAATTTCATATGCATTAACCACATTATTTTATTTTATTTTATTTTATTTTCTGTACCTCCTCAAAGTCTCATTATTGATCACTTGTCTTAGTCTATGTGCCACAACAAAGCATCAAACACAAATGCCCTAGTTTGAATCGGGCTAATCGTTAGTCGGGTCGATAAATTATACATTTATTACAAAAAACATATACTTATGCCATTCAATGTCATATATATATATATTGTGCAGGAAAATTATTGGAAATTGCATGTAATATGCTTGGGGCTGTTGGACAAGATTCTCATTTTTCAAGCTGCCACTAAATTTTATACTCATAAAAAGTGGAAAAAAAAAAATGATGAAAAAAAATGACAAAAAGAAAGGAAGGAGGGAAGCAAAAAGGGTGAGAATAATTGTAATTCATTTCTCAAAATTTCAATTTTTTTTTTATATATAATTGTAATTAATGTATTAATGTTTATTTTTAAAATCATTTTTTAATGCTTAAATATTTTTTTTTTATTTTTTTTTTTCAGGTTGATGAAAAATGTGCATTACTATATAAAATATTGAGAGGTGCTTGTGTTGAAGTTGCTCCCCATGGAGGAGAGAGCTTTTTTTGGGTGGGGGAGATTTTTAAATACTTTTTTTATTTTCTATGGTCTTGGGTTTATTTTATTTTATTTTATTTTATTTTTTATTTTTATAAATACTGTAAGTAAATAAATAACCATTTTTTTTTTTAATTTGTATTTGAGTTTGTATGGTCACCGACAGTGAATTTGCAAAGAATCCACAAGTCCAAGTGATCGATGGTCACGGGTTGACTTGTTTTGTTTGCACATTTTTGCCCTCTGAATTTTATATATTTATTTTACACAAATTCTTATATGAGACGTTCTAATCGTTATACGGTCGACTCGTGTTACATTTTTATTACATTTTTAATAAAAATTAGATTTGTATTACATTTTTATTACATTTTTAACAAAAATTAAACTTATGTTATGAAACATTATATTTTTTTTTTCTGTATTGTTGTTTATAGTATAATATTTAAATTTGAAAAAAAAATACCGGCGAAAAAGTATATTGTCTAACTGTTAGATATTGATTATATTAATTATTTTTTATTATTTTCTTTAGCTTGTGAGTAGTGAGTAGTGAACCCATTTCCACATCTTTCCCCATTGAATTAATTGTGAATTGACATTTTTGTCCTTGGACAAGGGCAATGAAAGGTAGGGAACTAATATGTTATTATTGACAAAAAA